>CAUYRH010136751.1:0-22435 GCA_963574655.1 Perodicticus potto | reverse complement strand
TCCCTTTTCTCCACATCCACACCAACATCTCTGGTTTGGGGACTTTGTGATGTGGGCTAATCTTACTGGGTTACACTTTTAATGTTTTTCCATAAGGCTGTCTAAATTTTTTTTGGCCATTAATGAATAGACCATGACTTGGAAAAAGTCCTACTCCCAGAGACAGAGCAGGAAGGACTTTTTACTAAATTGATGCCATCCTCTGGTGGGCCCAGACAAGGACGACACCCAGCAAGGTCTGGATGCCCTGTTGACCTACATGCAAGAATATAGCTGGACCATTAACACAAACACAATAAAATAACTGAATACCTAAGTAAAATTCCAGAGCATCATCTGGGAAGGAGTACAGCATCTCATTGCAGACGAGTCTGCATATGTGATCCATTTCATGTTGTTGCAGGGGGTTTTATTTCTTGCAAACAGTCCTTCACATTATCTCTAGAGTGCTTTCAAGGTTATAAAATTTGTTTTCTGTTTTCCTGATTGTTCTTTATGTATGATCTAGTCTATTGTTTCTGCTCATCAGGGTACCAAAAGACAACAAGTGAAGTTTTATCCAAAAAATTGAAGCTGTTGAAATAGAAAAGTTTCAGAAATCGTAGCTAGTATTTTTTTTTTTTTTTGAGACAGAGTCTAACTTTCCCCCTTGGTAGAGTGCTGTGGCATCATAGCTCACAGCAACCTCAAACTCTTGGGCGTAAGCGATTCTCTTGCCTCAGCCTCCCAAGGTGCCAAGATTACAGGCGTGAGCTACAGTGCCTGGCTTATAGTTACTATCTTAATTCTAAAGTTTAGCAATCTGGTTTTAATTTAGGAGGTTCATAATTTATCTTGATAATTTGGTTTTTCTTTCTTTCTTCTTTTTTTTTTTTTACAATTTTTGACTGGGGCTGGGTTTGAACCTACCACCTCTAGTATATGGGGCCAGCGCCCTACTCCTTTGAGTCACAGGTGCTGCCCTGGTTTTTATTTCAATGATGATTGCTTTTTTCTATAATGCTATCTCTGTAAAATTCTACTATCTATTAGTTCACTCATCTTCATTATCTGCAATAATAAATTCTTATTTGTAGGAAAAAATGGTTGCCAGTTATTTACATCAGTGAATTAAATGGAAAGGGGCAGATTTCTGGAAGAAATTATTACTGTGTATCAAAAGATAATCCTGGTGCTAGCCAGCTTTCAGGATTGAGGTGCTGTCCATTTGTGTTGCTATAATCTAAAGGAATATCTGAGGCTGAGTAATTTATTTATTTATTTATTTTTGTAAAGACAGAGTCTCACTTTGCCGCCATCAGTAGAGTGCCGTGGCGTCACAGAGATCACAGCAACCTCCTGGACTTAGGCGATTCTCTTGCCTCAGCCTCCCGAGTAGCTGGGACTACAGGTGCTCGCCACGACGCCTGGCTATTTTTTGTTGCAGTTTGGCCGGCGCCGGGCTTGAACCCGCCACCCTCAGTATGTGGAGCTGGCGCCCTACTCACTGAGCCACAGGCGCCGCCTGGTAATTTATTTTCTTAAAAAAGGTTTATTTGGCTCTCAGTTCTGGAGGCTGTACAAGCAACAGGTTTATATTCCCACCACCACCCACCCTGGCAAGCTGCGCCCCTTCTCAAACTGCATGTCACCCCAACCCCACTCCACAGACTCCCCTTCACAATCTCCCAGTCTGTACCTTACCTCTCAGGCTTCCCAAGACCCCCACGATAGCCCCCTCCAAGCTAGCCTTCACCACGCTTCACCCCTTAGGCGTCACATCACCGTTCGGCCTCATGTCACCCCGCAAATAACGATAAAGGAACATTTGTGAAAAACAAGTATGGAAGGAAGGCGCAGGTGTGGAGAGAGCCCGGTACGCAGCCTGGGGACCCGTCCGGCAGAGGCGACGCGGGGCCGACTCTACAGCAGAGGGCGCCCGAGAGCCTCTCATCACAGGCCGTGGGGGACACGCGCTCTCGCTAGTGCAGTTTCCCTGCCTGCCACTGTGGATCCCTTGACAGGTAGTGAGCCATTCGAGCCAGCCACTGCCTTTCTAAAAAATAAACTACTCTTTCTTCTCTACCTCCTCTGCTTGGCATGGTTTACTGTATTTCTCTGTGAGAACATGTTAAGTGGCCTTATGGATATCTGTTGGAAAAAGAAGGCTAGTTATCATCAGTATTATCATTAATCAGATATATAGGTAACAGGTGATCCCAATAACAAAGCCAAGCATCTGAAATAAGGGTGGGTGCAGGATTGTGTCTGAACAGTTTGCTTTTGTTTCCCTTTTCTGCTTGTGTTGCGAGGGTGTGTTTTTCCAACATATGGCATTTAAAAAATATGTCTGTTTGTTAATGTATTGGTTAAAAACTGTCTTCTAAAGAAGCACTTATTTTTCCACAATGATGTGACACATTTCTGGTGAAATGCATTAACTACATCTCTTCTCAAAAGACTGGTGGAAAGGGAATTAGGGAAACAACAGCTTCATATGCCAAAGAAAACAGATAAGGTGTGAAGAGACCATTTATCAACATTTAAACCCCTGCACGCAGTTTGTTATTTTTTAAAAGAACTTCACTAAGAATGAGATTCATTATGTCCAAGAATATCAGAGCTCAAAGGAATCTGCAAAATTAAGCCACCTTCTTATATGTGAAGTGGAAGACCCAGTTTGGATAAGAGACTTGTGTAAGGTCACGGCCTGCAGTCAGGGCTGATTTCCAGTCTGTAGATCAAGAGGGAAGCAGTGCTGCTCAGTAAAGGACAGTGATGTAAGTTTTAAAGATTTTATTCTATTCTTTATTACATGATTATTGTAGGAAATACTAGGAGAAGTTAATGCTTTAAATTATCTAGTGACCTACTACCTCAGGATGATCATCGTTAGTATATTCTGTATAATTTCCCTGACTTTTTAATGTGTATGCATACTGGTAAATGTTATGCAGTAGAAGCTCTGCAAGTTGACCATCCAAGGGACTGAAACTGGTCAACGTATGGAGGTGATCAACATAAGGAACTAGGCCTACTTTATTGATGTGGTGCATTTCTGGTCTATGAAAATTAGGTCAATTTAAGAAGGTCGTCAATGTAGGGGGGTGGTCAATTATGGAGGTTCTACTGTATTTACTAAGATTCAATCACATTATCCATACTTCTTTATAATATAATTACTAACAGATGGGTAACTATTCTAGTAAATGGATAAACCTTCACTGGTTTAATTAGTCCCTTACTGACAGACATACAAGCTTTTGCAAATGTTAAAGACCTTGAGCTAACCATTCCTCTTCAGACATGTTTTGCTGAAGTGGTGTCTACCTACTGATCATTGTGAATTTTTGTAGGAATGCAATGCTATCTCCGGCTCTGGAACTTCCTGTGCGCCTTTATACAAGTCGTGACCTTGCTGGGCTCCAATTTCCTCATGTTTAAGTGAAAGTAATACTACTATTGATCACTTGGGGGTTTGGGCAGGATAAAATGACATAAAATGGGTAAAGCCTAGCACATAGCAAATCCCAAATCAATATTAGTTATTATTTTTATTATCATCATGTGTTGGGCATCTAGTTGACCTTAACCTGAGACAGTGGCCGGCAAGGGAGATAGTGCTAGGGAAAGGATGAAACTTACACCAAACAGTGCATAAAACTGGAAGCCTGTAAGGGCATACACTGTTTCATGTGCCTCGGAGGGCAGCATGAGAACAATGTGGCACCTGTCCTGTTTCCCGGAGTCTTTCTATTGGGTACATAACAGTATATGTGCAAGGATGCACAGCAGTCAGCAGTCAAGGTTAAGAAAGAGAGAAGGGGGAGGTTATAGCCCCCAGGAAGGTTGGGTAAAGGGTAAACAGAGACATAGGGTAATGTAACATCTGAAGAGGCCAGATAACAGTGCAACAAGAAGAGAGTGGGAGGCTGGGCACGGTGGCTCACGCCTGTAATCCTAGCACTCTGGGAAGCCAAGGCGGAGTGGATTGCCTGAGCTTACTGGTTTGGATTCGAGTTTGAGATCAGCCTGAGCAAGAGCAAGACTCCATCTCTAAAAATAGCCAGGCATTGTGGCGGGTGACTGTAGTTCCAGCTACTTGGGAGGCTGAGGCAAGAGAATCGCTTAAGCCCAAGAGTTTGAGGTTGCTGTGAGCTATGTTGCCACGGCACTCTACCGAGGGTGACAAAGTGAGACTCTGTCTCAAAAAAAAAAAAAAAAAAAGAAGAGGAAGAGAGAGGGAAGAGCAAGTCTCATCTCCTCGGACAGACAAATCAGCTTCTGTAGCCTAAGCTACTAGTTGATGGTCTCAGCTGCCTGCACTGCTCATTTCCCCATGCAGGGATAGTCAGCCAGACATTCCCCCGACTGGGCACCTTCAGACTCCTTTCTTCTCAATTAGGAGTACAGGGGGTGTCTGCCCGCTGGCTTTACCCTGGGTTTTGAAGGACCCATGAGGTCTCAGCTTACCTATTCCTGCAACCATGTTCTGAAGTTTGTTGCAGGACCTGAAAAAGATTGGCTCTTCAATATAATGCCCGTGGTTTTCCATTAATGTTTAAAAGAGAGTAGCCAAAGTTGCAGGAAGTTTTTAGGTGCAAAACTTTAGTAACTAAACTAATATTTTCTTTTCCCTAACTTAATTTATCCAGAGGAAAAATAATAAATTTAAATTATATGTGGGCTATTGAGCTAGTTACTATGTCCTGGTTATGTAACTTAACACCAGTTGAAAATTTTATTTTATTTATTAATTATTATTATTATTATTATTGTTTTGAGACAGAGTCTCACTATGTTGCCCTTGGTAGAGTGCCATGGTGCCATAGCTAACAGCAACCTCAAACTCTTGGACTTAAGCGATTCTCTTGCCTCCGCCTCCTAAGTAGCTGGGATTATGGGCGCCCGCCACAACACCTGGCTATTTTTGTTGTTGTTATTGTAGTTGTCATTTTTGTTTGGCAGACTCCGGCCGGGTTCGAACCTGCCAGTCCTGATGTATGTGGCCCGCGCCCTAGCTGCTAAGCTAAAGGTGCCGAGCCAGCCAAAACTTTTAAAATGGGGCAGCGCCTGTGGCTCAAAGGAGTGGGGCACCGGCCCCATGTGCCGGAGGTGGCAGGTTCAGGCCCAGCCCCGGGCAGAAACTGCAAAAAAAAAGAAAAAAATTTTTTAATGTTGCTTTTCATTGAAGGTTCTTGACTTAGTCCATTTTATGTTGCTTATAATAGAACACCTAAAACTGGATAATTTATAAGGAAAAGGAATTTATTTCTTATAGAGACTGAGAAGTCCAAGGGGCAACATCTGGTGGGGGCCTTCTTGCTGTTATGGACTCTGAAGAGTCCTGAGGCGGAACAGGGCGTCACACCGTGAGGGGGCTGAGCATGCTAGCTCAAGTCTGTCTTCTTAGAAAGCCGCCCGTCCCACTCCTGTGATAGTCCATTAATCCATTAATCCAGAAATAGATTAGTCCATTTATGAGGGCAGAATCCTCATGATCCAGTCACTTCTTTTGGTTGATTTTTTTTTTTTTTTTTTTTTTTTGTAGAGACAGAGTCTCACTCTATCGCCCTCCGTAGAGTGCTGTGGAGTCACAGCTCACAGCAACCTCCACCTCTTAGGCTTAAGCGATTCTCTTGCCTCAGCCACCCAGGTAGCTGGGACTACAGGCGCCCGCCACAGTGCCCAGCTAATTTTTGATGCAGTTCGGCCGGGGCTGGGTTTGAACCCACCACCCTCAGTATATGGGGCCGGCGCCCTACTCGCTGAGCCACAGACGCCGCCCCAGTCACTTCTTTTCTTGTTGTTTTTTTTTTTATTTTTTGAGACAGAGTCTCAAGCTGTTGCCCTGGGTAGAGTGCTGTGGCATCACAGCTCACAGCAACCTCAAACTCTTGGGCTCAAGTGATTCTCTTGCCTCAGCCTCCCTTGTAGCTGGGACTACAGGTGCCTGCCACAATGCCTGGCTATTTTGTTGTTGTTGTTGCATTTGTCATTGTTGTTTTAGCTGGCCCGGGTGGGGTTCGAACTGGCTAGCCTAGGGGTATGTGGCTGGCTCCCTATCCACTTAGCTACAGGCGCCGCCCCAATCACTTCTTAAAGGTGCCACCATTCTTTTTTTTTTTTTTTTCCTTTGGCTGGGGCTGGGTCTGAACCTGCCACCTCTGGCATCTGGCATATGGGGCTGGCACTCTATTCCTTTGAGCCACAGGTGCCGAACAAGGTGCCACCATTCAATACAGCCACACTAAGAATTAAATTTCAACTTCAGGTTTTTTTGGGTTTTTTTTTTTTTTTTGCAGTTTTTGGCTGGGACTGGGTTTGAACCTGTCATCTCCAGTATATGGGCCGGCGCCCTACTCCTTTGAGTCATAGGCACCGCCCGTCAACTTGAGTTTTGGAGGAGACAAGTTTCGCAAACACAGAAGTTCTTAAAGAAAAATCAACTATTTTGTAATAAAGTTTCCTGTGATTTTTGTTTCCTCTTTGGAAAAGGTTCAAAGCACAGCTTATCCCCTAAAATCAGCAGAGTATATGTGCACTCCCCTGTCCAGCTGCCCAGTACCGTCAAGCTACTCTCCTCTTCTCCTCTTGTATCCATGAACTCCTCCCCGCAACGATTTCATGTTCCTCAGAGAAGTGTGTGAGACACAGAAGCAGAAATTGGCACCTCTGAAACTTTGCTTTTAAACTGGAACAATAGCCATGAGTCACACTGGGATGAATTTCAGATTGATGTTCCCATCTGAAGCTTTGGAAACTAATCATTATTCCTACCCCAGCTTGCATAGTTAATACAACTCGTGTGTCACCCGTATTTTTCCAGTAGCTGTTAAAAAATAAGGGAATACTCACCCTTTGAAAATATAGCTGGAACATTCAATGTTGGAATGGACTATTTTTTTTTTTTTTGCAGTTTTTGGGGGCGGCCCGGTTTGAACCCCCCACCTCCGGTATTTGGGGCTGGTGCCCTACTCCTTAAGCCACAGACACCACCTGGGATGGCCTATTTTGGAAGTCAGTGACCAAAAATCATGGTGACTAGTTTTCCAAGATTTTTTTTTTCTTTGAGACAGAGTTTCACTTATTAACCCTCAGTAGAGTACCATAACGTCACAGCTCACAGCAACCTTCAGCTCTTCGGCTTAGGCGATTCTCTTGCCTCAGCCTCCTGGGTAGCTGGGATTACAGGCGCCCGCCACAATGCCCAGCTATTTTTTTGTTGCAGTTCAGCCGGGGCCGGGTTTGAACCTGCCACCGTCGGTATATGGTGTCCGCGCCCAACCCACTGAGCCATAGGCGCTGCCTGTGACCAGTTTTCCAAACTGCTTACTGTTCCTTCCTCTTCTGCTCCACTGAACACTGTGGACATAGATTCTCAGGATTGTTGGGGTGAATACTACTGGTTTAATGAGTACTTTCTGGACACAGATTTTATTGACTCTATACACCAGAAACTGGGAAGTCTTTGTCTATAAGTGGTGAACAGAATGACCCACATATGTTTTATTTTATTTAATTTTATTTTATTTTTTGCCATAGTGTGTCATTCTTTTTTGTGATAGTGACAAGTTACATTCTACTAGTCTCTGTTTGTCTCACACTTGTTGAAGTGGTTCTCGGTTAGGGTGGAACAGAAGGAAATTTGGGGCAGGGTTTGGGAGGTGAAAGTAAAGCAACCAACATTGTGTTGTGAAGTTTGATGAAGGACCAGGTGCTATTACCACTGGTACACACTGGTACTGGCCTGCTGGCACACCTCGCTAGCTATAGCAACCCCACTTCTGCCAAGATCTCATTTTTCCAATTCCCCACGTACGGGGCTAGGTGTGTGTGCCGCTCCATGGAAAAGGATGCCAGTTCCTCCTTCTTCAAACTGGAGTGCGTAAGCGACAGATGCAGGTTTCAGTAAGTGTTCATGGGTTTTAGTTTGTCCTCATGTATTCGAGTGAGTCCTCTGAAGGTTCCAGTTTGTCCCTGCTTTCCTCCACATTACATACACCTCTTCTTCCTAACTGTAGGCCCCAAATGTCTACAGTGACTTCAGACTTCAGGCTATGCAAGGGCATTCGCCTTTCATAGACTTCTTCCCCAGCTCCCAGAATTGAATAAGTTCTACGCCCTATAATTATGCTTAATTGCTTTTCACGCAGCTTCTTTTTTTTCTTTTTCTTTTATTTTATTTTTTAAAATACATATATTTTATTATTCTTCATTACATTATTTCCCCCCACCCCCCAGTGGTAAGACAGAATTTATTTACAGAAAAGAATACAGAAAACACTAAAGCTCCTGGTAGAGGGAGAGAATTCAAGTGAGGAGAGAGAAGCTCTCTCCCTTTCTCTTCTGGTCTTTCCCAGTCTCTTCCTTCAGGCCTTTAGTCTCAGGGCATATATGGGTGTATGGGTTCCTTGGCCAGGAAACGAATGAATACAGTCCCTTCCGCCGCCCTTCCGCCTGGGGCAAGGTGAATGAATGTATCAATGAATGGATACAGTCCATTCATGGAATTGAGGCCTAGGAAATTCAGAAGAAATTGACCTAGGCATAGGAAATGGGGGTTCCACATTTAGTCCTAAGTGTAAAGTGAAGGAGACACCAAGGCACAGGTGTCTCCTCAGCAGTTGTCCAGCCTTTTTGGCCACTGGAGCCTCCGTTGGGGGTTGGAGGTCCCCCTTCTTGCCTGTCATCCAGCCCGCTGGTTCCTCAGCTGGCTGCCGCAGCACCGACACTTCATGCAGCTTCTTGAATCAAATCCTACAATTGTGTTCAGGTGATTTTTATTTTACATCCAAATTTGCACATCAGGTACAGGATTATAGACATTACGAAAAATTTTTGATTTTGAAAAAAAATCGTCTATGATAATTAAGTGACAATCTGTTATCCTCACTTTCTTTGTGTGTGTGTGTGTGTGTGTGTTTTGGCCAGGGCTGGGTTTGAACCCACCACCTCCAGCATGTGGGGCCATGCCCCTTTGAGCCACAGGCACCGCCCCTCTCACTTTCTTTTTGATCTCGAACTTATTTAAATAGTACTGTGAGTTTATTGTCAATTTGTTTTTCCGCCTCTGATTTTCTCTGCAATCCATTTATTATGACGCATGCCTTACACAACACTATTTCAATTCACCATGGGCTTGCAAAACAACAAATCTAGATCTCCGTTTATTTTTTCTCGGTATTATCAACACTGTTGGCTACTTTCTCCTTTTAGAATTTCTCTCCTCCCTTGGTTTCCTCAGCTAGTACTGTTTGGAATTTTCTCCTGTCTCCCCAGTTGCTCTTTCTCTGTCTTATTTGCTCACTTCTCATCTACCCAATCCTCAAGGCATAGGAGTTCATTGCCCAAACTTTGTGGCCCAAAGTCCAGTTGTGGCATTCTTGAATTCCCACTCCATCCTCTCTACCTTTATGATCCCCTTTACTCTCATGGATGCAACAATCATCCTTTTATACTCATAATTTATAAACCTATGTTTTTATCTCTGCTCTCTCTCCTAAATGCCAGGATCATGATTCTAACAGTCCATTGACTCTCAGATGACTTTCAAATTCAACATGTGAAAACTGAACTATTTGTTTACCGTGACATGTCCCACATCTCCTAACTTGGATAATAGCATTTGCCATCCTTCAGTCACTTATGCCCGAAACCTCAAAGTTGGAGAGTGACATCACCAGAGGCAGGGTACAAGTATTCTGACTTCACTCTCTACCAGTGGAAACCGAAATTAACTAGATAATCCAGGGCCTAGATTATCACCTCCAATATCCAAAAACACAAACCTGACGTGGTGGCAATCACTGGGGCCACAACAAAGTGAAAAACTGTGAGCAAAAAATGAGAGGAACAAAATTCTCTCTCTGCAGTATTTCTCCCCGAAACTTCCACTCAGTGGATGGAAAAGTCCTTCCCGACTCACGGTGTCTCCATTGGAAAAAGTGAGATTGAGGTGGACATCCAGTTCTCCATCAACTTGGGTCCCTATGTCAGAGTCATTCCGGCCTCAACTCACAGAAATAATCACAAGCGCCTGTAGGGAGGAGGGACCCTTGAGGGCAGGTGGATACAGATCTTGAAAATGGGGCTAGAGACCCCAGCATGTAAAACTCAGTGGCTGCTCTGCACTCTAGACCAGTGGTTCTCAACCTTCCTAATGCCGCGGCCCTTTAATACAGTTCCTGTGGGTTGCGACCCAAAGGTTGAGAACTGCTGCTCTAGACGAAGGAGATGCCAAATCAGAGAGGTGGTTTGGCAGCACCATGTGGTAGGAGGCATGCTGCACAGGCCTCTGAGCCTAACCCCCTAGCCCACCTCCCCACACACGTTGGGGGCTGCCTAGAGCTTGGGTCTTTTGCAAGATCAGCAGCAAACCTGGACTTAGGGTGCTATATAGTGTCAAAAAGGAGGGCGTGATCTAGGGCTAAGGGAATCAACAAGCAAATCACACAGAACCTGTAAACACACATACAATAGAAAGGCCAAACCAACCCAGATAGCAAAGACTGAAAAAATAACCAAATAGGAGCAAACACACACACACACAATTGAATTTTGCTGTATATAATGCACACTTTTTGCCCACATTTTTTGAGGGAAAAATAAGGATGCATCATACCACCCTTTGGGGCCTGAAAAAAAGAAAAAAGAAAGAAAAAGAATGTATATTATACATGGTAGTACTAATTTTGTATCTATATAGATGTTTTTAATTCTTTTATTTGTGTTTATGCATTAAAAGTGTAAGTCTAGTTAGTAATCAGTAACACTATCAGAATGCCAAATAATACCTTGGAGTAAATAAGTTTTGTTGAGCTTACAAGGAACTTTCAACAAAAGCATCTTTGACCAACGAAGAACAACGTATTTCTTTTCATGTACTTTAGGCAGAGGCTAGCAATCTAGCTGATATTTTTCAAAATTCTTTATAATACCACAAACAAGTACCTAAATAAAAACAAACAAAAACTCGAATTTAGAAAATAAGGTTTTTTTTGTTTTTCCTGAAAGTTTGGGCCAAAACCATGGGTATGCGTTATACATGGGGGTGCATTATACATGGCAAAATATGGGATGAACATCTAGGAATAAATTTAACCCGAGAAATGAAAGATCTAAGAAAATTATGAAATATTGGTGAATGAAATTGAAAAGGACACAAAGAAATCAACAAAAATCCCCTTGTCGTGGATTGGAAGAATTAATACTGTTTTATTTTGTTTTTGTTTTAAGGTCTCACACTGTTGTCCAGGCTAGAGTGCGCTGGTGTCAGCCTATCTCACAGCAACCTCAAACTCCTGGACTCAAGCATGACTACTGCCCCAGCCTTCTGAGCAGCTGAGACCACAAGCACATGCCACAATGCCCAGCTACTTTTTCTATTTTTAGTGGAGATGGGGTCTTGCTCTTGCTCAGGCTGTTCTCGAACTCCTGAGCTCAAGTGATCCTCCCACCTCAGCCTCCCGGAGTGCTAGGATTACAGGCCTGAGCCACCAGGCCTGGCTGAATTAATATTGTTAAAGTATCCATACCACCCAAAGGGATTTACAGAGTCAATGTGATCCCTGTCAAAATACCAATGTCAATCTTCACAGAAATAGAGAAAACAGCACACATACTAAAATCATATGAAACCACAAAAGATCCCAAATAGCCACAGCAATCCTAAGCAAAAAGAACAAAGACAGGCATCACACTACCTGACTTCAAAATATTATAAAGCAAAAGTAACCAAAACCACATGGTATTAGCATAAAAGCAGACACATAGACCAATGGGGACTATATAGAAAACCCAGAAATAATCCATGCATTTTCAGGCAATTCATTTTTGGCAAAGGTGCCAAGAACATACATTGAGGAAAGGGCAGTCTCTTCAATAAACGGTGCTAGGAGAACTGAATAACCGTATGCAGAAGGATTGCACCAGACCCCTATCTATCACCATATACAAAAATCAAATAAAAATGGGATTAAAGGAAGTCAGGTATGGTGGTATATGCCTGTAGTACCAGCTACTTGGAAGGCTAAGTTAGTAGGATCCCTTCAGCCCAGGAGTTTGAGTCTAGCTTGGGCAACATAGTGAGATGCCCATCTCTAAAAAAAATGGATTAAAGACTTAAATGTAAGACCTGAAATTGTGAAACTACTAGAAAAAAACATTGGGGAAATGCTTCAGGACATTGGTCTGGGAACTTTTTTTTTTTTATTAAATGAGACACACAATAAAAGCAAAAATAGACAAGTGGGATTATGCCAAGCTAAAAACTGTACAGCAAAGGAAATAATCGATAGTGTGATGAGATAGCCTATGGAATGAGAAGAAATAACATCCAAAATACATAAGAAACTCAACTCAATAGCAAGTCCCCAAATAATCCAATTAAAAAATGGGCAAATAATCTGAATACACATTTTTTTATTTTTTATTATTTATTTATTTTAATTATTTTTTTGTTAAATCATAACTTGTACATTGATGCATTTATGGGGTTCAGGGTACTGCTTTGCTATACAATGTGAAATGCTTACATTGAACTAAGTAACACATCCATCACAATTATACTCATTTCTTAATAGTTTTGAAATGTACCATTGCATCGTGCACATTAGGTGGGGTCCCCCCAAATACCCTCCCTCCTCCCATATCCTCCCTCCCCGCCCCTCTCTCCCCTCGTCCCTTCTACTGTCCAGACTATAGTTATGTTTTGCCCTTCGTATGAGTGTGTAGGTGGTTATATATTCATAGTAGTATTGAGTACATTGGATACTTTTTCTTCCATTCTTGAGATACTTTACTGAGAAGAATATGTTCCAGCTCCATCCAGGTAAACATAAAAGATGTGAAGTCGGTTACTGGAACTGGCTTGGACCCCACGTGTGCGAGTTGCCGCAATGGAAGTGAAAGGGAAAAAAAAAACTCACAGGAAAGAGTACAAAGGCATCACACGAAAAAAACAAATTTCATGAAAACAATGATTCTGGTTTTTCAAGGACATTCCCAAGAAAAGTTGCTAAAGAAGGTGGATCTAAAATTACATCTAAGAACTTTGAGAAAAGTACCACAAAACCTGGGAAAAAGGGTACGAAGCAGTTCAGGAATAAGCAACAAGGAGACAAAACAAAACAGAACAAATTCCAGCAGGCAAATAAATTCGGCAAGAAGAGAAAATTCCAGCCAGATGGTAAAAGTGATGAATCAGCAATCAAGAAACCCAAATGGGATGACTTCAAAAAGATGAAGAAAGAACTGAAGCAGAACAGGCAACTCAGCGATAAGACCAACTGTGACATTGTTGTTCGAGCTTTGTATGGGCCCCTGTCATCTGCATCCATTTTGTAGTCCCCATTCTCTAAGGTCTGTTTTTTTTTTTTGTAGAGACAGAGTGTCACTCTATGGCCCTCGGTACAGTGCTGTGGCGTCACAGCTCACAGCAACCTCCAGCTCTTGGGCTTAGGCAATTCTCTTGCCTCAGCCTCCCAAGTAGCTGGGACTACAGGCGCCCGCCTCAATGCCCGGCTATTTTTTTGTTTTGCAGTTAGGCAGGGACCAGGTTTGAACCCGCCACCCTTGGTATATGGGGCCGGCGCCCTACTCGCTGAGCCACAGGTGCCGCCCTAAGGTCTGTTTTTTATGATAGTTTTTCTCAAGGGTTTTTCTGACAGATTCAAATTCTTCATAGCACATCATCAAGAGCAGTTTTGTCAAATACTTGTTAAATTAATTGAAAAAAAATTGTGTATCATTTTTTGCAGGGAACATTTTATATTTTCAATAAAGATGTAAATTTACTGAACAGTCACCTCTTGTCATACACAAGGATCCCCACAGATACCAAAATCAATGAATTCTTACATCCTTCAATTTGACCATGCAGAACCTACTTATATGAGAAGTTGTCCTATGTATCCACAGGCTTTGCATCCCATGAACATTGTATTTTCAATCTGCATTTGGTTGCAGATATTGAGGGCCAAACTGTATTTATTTTTAAAAATCTGCATAAATGTACCCACATAATTCAAATTCATGTTGTTCAAGGGTCAACTGCTATTTGTTTTGTGTGCCAAATGGAATATGGATAATAATTGCTAAAGAAAAGTCATTATAACAGAATTATAAGGAGGCCTCATTTCATGAGATAACATCCCCAAGCCACCATCAATAGGCACTGCACATCTCAAACAGATACATGTGCAAAATGGGGGCAAGGAAATCCCTTGTAAGGGAACAATGTGTTTCAAGACAGAGCCCATTTCCAAAGGAATCTTCCTTCATAGGGCTTTATGGGAAGGTGGCAGCCAAATTATCTACCTGGTATGTTACAAAATCTGTTCACTATCCTCCCTTTTTATGTAGGACATAGGGAAATAGGAGCTATTCTGATCCAAAGGTCCACTGCATCAAAGGAAACACAAGAGGAGATTTCCATCAAACCCAGAGTGATGCTGTTCTTACTTTTCTCCCGTCTCCCCAGTCCAGGAGGCATATTATTGCACATTCCCCACTCAAAAGCTGACAATTATACATTCGAATATATTTTGTCTCATTCAACATCCTTGAGACAGCCCGCATTCATGATGATTAAACACTGAAAGGGAATCTTTTGGTTTAGTGCTGCTGGAAGCAAGGAAGGATTAATATTTCAGATTAACTGATTATCGAAAAGCAGCAGTCTTGGCTGGGATAGTGGCTGATGACTGTAATCCCAGCACTTTGGGAGGTTAAGGCAGGAGGATTGGTTGAGCCTGGGAGTTTGAGGCTGCAGTGAGCTATGATCTGCCACTGTACTCCAGCCTGGGTGATTGGGAACCTGTCTTAAAAAGAAAAAAAAGAAGCAGTCAGACCATCAGACCTCAGCTTTCTCAATGCTGTCTTCCTTTTTTTTTTTTGCAGTTTTTGGCTGGGGCTGGGTTTGAACCCACCACCTTCGGCATATGGGGCTGGTACTCTACTCCTTTGAGCCACAGGCGCTGCCCCATGCTGTCTTCTTTATGTGAAAGTGCCAGGCTAGAAAACAACAAAAATAAAAAAATGGAGTGTGATGAGAATTGAGGAGTTATTATCAAAATGTTTAGGCATGATAATGGTATTACGGTTATGTTTTTCAAAAATAATGTCTATCTTTAAGAGAAAAATGCTGAACTGTTTAAAAATGAAATGATACCTGAGATGTTTCAAAATAATTGGAGGGTGGTGGCAACCTCCTACAGTTGATAATTGTTCAAGCTGGGTGCTTGGGTACATGGGGGATCATTACACTATTCTCTGTACTTTTACATATATTTGACCTTGTCCACAATAAAAATTAAAGGAAAAAAAGTGGCCATCTGCATTTTTTCTATTCCTTTTTTCTTATGTTTTTTTTTTCTGTCCCTTTTGTATCTTCATCTGGAAATTAAAATACATTATAATTAACCCCCCCCCCCCAATTTTTTTTTTTTTTGAGACGGAATCTTAAGCTGTCACCCTAGCACCCTGGGTAGAGTGCTGTGGCTTCATACCTCACAGCAACCTCCAACTCTTGGGGTCAAGCAATCCTCTTGCCTCAGTTTTATTTTTCCATTTTTAGTAGAGATGTGGTCTCGCTTTTGCTCAGGCTGGTCTTGAACTCGTGAGCTCAAGCTATCCACCCACCTAGGCCTCCCAGAGTACTAGAATTACAGGTGTGAGCCACTGCACCTGGCCAAATGAACAAAATTTTACCTCTAAAACCTCAACAGTTTTGAATAAATAAATATGCTTTTATTGTCCCTTTTGTTATAAGAAAGTTAATTCACTGAAACACATTTGTCAGGAAGTATACTGGGCACTAGGGACACAGAAATTAAAGTCATGCTGGGTATTAAGTGATATAGAGTATTAATATTAATTTTATTGCTTGAGATTGTATTGTGGGTAAGTAGGAAACTGTTTTTTAGAGATTCATACAGAAATATTTAGGGTGGACATGTGATATTTGTAATTTACTTTGAGTATCTCAGCAAAAATAAACATACTTGAAGGAAATATGTCAAAATACCAAGAACTGTTGTATCTGGGTAATAAGTATATGGTATTCATTATACTTTTCTCAGGAGCTAAGCTATGGGTTTACATGGTCATACACAGTGATAAAATGGACACTAGAGATTAAGAAGGGGAGGGGGTGCAGGTTTAGGAATAAAAAATTACCTAATGGGTACAAAGTACACTATTTGAGTAATGGGTACACTATATAATACATCAATGTAACTAAAGCCACCTGCATTCCCTAAGTCTATTGAAATAAAAACTTTTAAAATTTATACTATCCTCTTGTTTTCTGAATAAATATTTTCATGATAAAAAGAGAAAAAAATCTATGTGTGTGTTGGAGGGGAGAGGAATTCTTCTCAGGAGCTCAGTCTAATGAAGGAGACAGGTAAAGAGATAAACACAACCCAGAATGACAGAGCGATGCTTGGGGTGCTCTGGGCAGACAGAGGAATCTCAAAAGCAGATTGATTTGGGGAGCGTACTTGAGGAATGGTTGACCACAAAAAAGTGACTTTTAAGCTAGCTCTTTTTAAAGTCAGTTGATTACAAAAGTAATGCGTGCCCGTTGTTGCAACGAGTAAGCCAAGCTGCAAAGGGGCTTTCTGTACCAAGTTAACACAGTCAAGAGAAACGAGATGGTATACCAAGGAGATGTAAAGTAGTTGTCAGGCTACATAGGATGGTACAAGAGAGTGACATGTGATCAGAGAGGGATCAATCAGGGTCTGAACTTTACTCTGAAGGCTATGGAAAGCTATTGGAGGATTTTAACTAGGGGACTGACATGCTCAAGTTTGTACTTTAAGAAAGTTTAGTTTTTCAGCAGTAAGGAAGTAAGGTAACATCGAGGGCCAGGAATCCTAGGAGATACCAGAGGAAGAAGAGCATTTGTGTAATGTGTCAATCCCAGAGAAGAACCCTCTGGTAAATCA
This sequence comes from Perodicticus potto, assembly GCA_963574655.1. Taxonomy (NCBI): domain Eukaryota; kingdom Metazoa; phylum Chordata; class Mammalia; order Primates; family Lorisidae; genus Perodicticus; species Perodicticus potto. The sequence continues at coordinate 5,501 of CAUYRH010136751.1, read as the reverse complement.
TCCAGGAGAGGCACAAAAAGGTGGCTTTTTGTGTCGCAGTACCCCAGACAGAGTGCCTCTGTAAATTGGCAGCCAGCCTGAAAGGCATATTTTATGGTATGCCTTTTTGAAAATTGTACAGCGGTGACTCCTGGGCATGAGAATTACATAAAAGAGCTCTCCACCAGGCTGATGCAGCCCTGTAAGGCTTACTTTGGTGCCACACATCTTGCAGCCCGATCCCTGAGTTGGTCTTGTGCCACATGCCTTATACACCTATGTACAACACATCTGGAGTTGGACTGCTTAGGTTTAAATCCCAACTGTATGACCTTGGGTGTGGTGCTTTATCTGTAATATGTGTCCTACAGGTGTTCTGTAGATTAAATGACAATAATGAATATAAAGCACTTCATTGCTTTATCTGTAACATGTGCCCTATAGGTGTTATATAGATTAAATGACAATAATGAAATGTAAAGCACTTATCAAGGTACCTGGCACAAAGTCAGTGAGTGTTATAAAACTTTTCTCTATTATCATTGTTTTTAATAAAGTTCTTCTAAAATAAGTTTTAAGAAGTAAAACTAGTTTTAAAGCAAGGTTTGGATCATGACTTTGGCTTTTTTACCACTAGAGTCTGTTTCAGAATCAGAGTCACTGGCACTATCTTCAGAATACGCCTTATGTTTTCTTTTAGATGATTTTTTTCTCTTTTCCCTGCTTGGACCTTTCATTTGAATGACTAGACTACTACTTTTTTCTTCTATAGAAAATACAGGGCGGCACCTATGGCTTAGTGAGTAGGGCACTGGCCCCATACACTGAGGGTGGCGAGTTCAAACCCAGCCCTAGCCCAACTGCAACAAAAAAGCCGGGCATTGTGGCAGGCGCCTGTAGTCCCAGCTACTTGGGAGGCTGAGGCAAGAGAATTGCCTAAGCCAAGAGCTGGAGGTTGCTGTGAGCTGTGACACCACAGTACTCTACGGAGGCGACAAAGTGAGACTCTGTCTCTTAAAAAAAAATACAACTACACAGGTGGCACCCGTAGCCCTGTGGGTAGGGTGCCAGCCAGCCACATGCACCGAGGCTGGCAGGTTCGAACCCAGCCCAGGCCAGCTGAAAGAACAATGATAACTGCAACAACAACAAAAAATAGCCAGGCATTGTTGCGGTTGCCTGTAGTCCCAGCTATTTGGGAGGCTGAGGTAAGAGAATCACTTAAGCCCATGAGTTTGAGGTTGCTGTGAGCTGTGACGCCATGGCACTCTGCTGAAGGTGACATAGTACTCTGTCTCAAAAAAAAAAAAAAAAAAAACGAAAGAAAGAAAATACAACTATGAATAAAACATCTAATTCTAAAGAAGTATTTTATTGTGTTTGAAATATTGAAAAAGGAATATATGCTGGGAAAATTGAGTAAAAGCAAAGTCTAGTGTTCAACTCTTAATAAACTTATTTATTTATTGTTTTCTGAGACAGAGGCTCACTACGTTGCCCTCAGTAGAGTGCTGTGGCATCATAACTCACAGCAACCTCAACTCTTGGGCCTAAGCGATTCTCTTGCCTCAGCCTCCCACACAGCTTGGGACTACAGGAGCCTGCCACAACATCCAGCTATTTTTTTGTTGCAGTTGCCATTGTTGTTTTAGCTGGCCCAGGCCGGGTTCAAACCCACTAGCCTCGGTGTATGTGGCTGGTGCCCTACCCACTGAACTATGGGTGCCGCCCCATAAACTTTTTTTTTTTGTTTTTTTTGTTTTTTTTGGCCGGGGCTGGGTTTGAGCCTGCTATGTCCAACACATGGGGCTGGCACCCCACTCCTTTGAACCACAGGCACCCCCAGTTTTGGTGTTTTTTTGCAGTTTTTGGCTGGGGCCAGGTTTGAACCCACCACCTCCAGTATATGGGGCCGGTGCCCTAGTCCTTTGAGCCACAGGCACCCCCAGTTTTGGGGGGTTTTTTTGCAGTTTTTGGCTGGGGCAAGGTTTGAACCCACCACTTCCGGTATATGGGGCCGGTGCCCTACTCCTTTGAGCCACAGGCACCGCCCTCATAAACTTATTTTTTAATTTCTCAAAAAAAGGTCTGCATTTTAAAAAATACCTCCTGAAGTAGAACCTTAAGAAGTGCTTTGCTTTGGCTCATCATCCTCTCCTGGTGTACATTCTCAGAGCTAAATTTAAAGAAAATCATTGTAAGAATTAGAAAAGTAAAGAGATATGGACCATACAGTATAAAAATATAGACTTAAAAATTTTCAGTAACAATGATGATTGTTTAAGAACTACTAAAAGCAAGTACCAGATTACTTTCATATGAGTACAATTCAAGGGTTTACCACCTTCATAATAATGAAATAACTTAAATTTGCATAATGCTTTAGATTATAAAGTGCTATTCAAACTGAAAGCAGAGTGGAGGATTCATGTTTTCAGAAGCAGCTACAGGGCAAGAGTAACAGGAACCATAAGGAAAGATAAGAGAAACTGAATAAAAGAAGGCTAAAAGAAGACTTCATACTTTTGTTCTTAGCATATAAAGGACACATGGTAGGGCAGCAACTGTTCTATATCCCCAGAGTAAGAAGAACCTAATAAACTACAGTCTAAAGAGAGTTCTGTTGCAGAGAATTTGGAAAATGAGTATTATTAAAGTTCTATAATAGTTCAGAAAGGGAGTTTCCATATCATATAATCTCTTTCTCTGATGTCCACTCCTGGAATAATCTAGATATTGATTAGAAAATTATTTTTAGGGTTTCTTCTAACTCTAGTTCCATGAATTTAGGCTCTTGGAGCTTTCCAAAGATATCTATAAGAACAAGTTTCAGATAATAATGCTTTATCACCCTGTCACAAATTACAGGTTTACCTGTCAAGCACATTGTCTTAAGTCAACCTAAAGTAGACATGGGAATAGAAAAGGAAGAAGAAACTTATTAATTAAACCAAAGAGAAAAGAAATAAGCAAAAAGAAAAAGTATTAAGCTTTCAGACAGTAACGAATATAGATTAGCTAAACATCATACTGGTATGTTCATTTTTAAAAATCCCTTTGTAATACCATAATCTGGCATGCCAACTATTACGTTAGTTTAGAAGAAAATAACTGAAATAATATAAATGTATTATTTAATACTGAACCCTCCTAATAGGAAATTCCTACCCCATCAATTAAAATTTAAAGAGAACAATTAGCATGCTAAAATTGATTAGCAACATGTTTTAATTCTTAAGTATGTGAGACTATCTTTAGTTCCTTTATAATAAGGAATATATGTATTACTTACCTGTTCTATGGAGGATACTTTTTCCTGTTTTATTTTTCTGTTCTTCATAAACTAAAAAAAAAGGTTCAATTTCCAACATTTTAACTGCTTGTATCTGTTTTAAAATCTTTACAAAATAGGCTCAGCACCTGTGGCTCAAGCAGCTAAGGTGCCAGCCATACACCTGAGCTGGCAGGTTCGAATCCAGCCCAGGCCTGCCAAGTAACAATGACGGCTGCAACCAAAAAATGGCCGGGCGTTGTGGCGGGTGCCTGTAGTCCCAGCTACTTGGGAGGCGGAAGCAGGAGAATCGCTTGAGCCCAGGAGTTGGAGGTTGGTGTGAGCTGTGATGCCATGGCACTCTATCCAGGGCAACAGCTTGAGGCGCTGTCTCAAAAAAAAACAAAAAAACTTTACAAAATAAATTTTTATTGTTTGAATAAATGTTAACTTTTTATTGAAGGGAAAAGGTATCATAACTATGCAAAGTTAGATTCAGAAGATCTCCCATTTCAAGAGCAGGCAATCTAAAAGTAGACATACAAACAAGAGTACTTGGAATGTATGAGTATAGGGACTAAGTACGCCTGCCAGACTATAAAGACAGACACAGTCTTTGTGGTGTAAGGCACAAATTTAAGGCCCAACATTATGTGCTACCTTGACATCTGGGGAAACCAGGAGGGCTCTGAATGGCCTAACTGCTCATTCCACTTCCCACTCTGTTCCTGCAGATAAGGTCCCCTAGCCCAACAGCACTCCTATCAAAGAGACCAAGTGCAGTTACAGCTTATTTCTGGGTGGCAAATTTTAGTACCCTGACAGCCTGCAGAATTATTGAAATAAAAATCATATCCTCCCAGGGGGAACCAGGAGTTACCTTGACATCTTAATACTATAAAGCCTACCTCCCACAAGCCCCTGTCTGTTCACTCTCTTACCAGTAGCAACTCCTGTGCAGCCCTTGGTGGTTGGCTGTATCCTCTCTCACTCTGCGAGCTGTGAGTATATGTGATTAATAAACTGCTGTTGATATCATCTGTCCTGTGTTTGGCCAGTCCACAACACAAGGGTGGTAATAGAGATGATTAAAACAGTCCCTGATGCTACCTGGTTTTATCTGTACTCTTAAGATATTTATCTTCTACATGCACAAATACAAATTGCACCCAAGTTGTTCTTATATCTTTTGATTAGGATTCTAAAGTATGAAGTTGTTTGTTTTTTGATTGACACAGACTAGGAGGGCCTTTCAAACCAGAAGGCAGGAGGGCTCCTCAGAGCACAAGTGCAGCAGTCTCACTCACCTCTCCCATAGGGGTGATAGGTGTGTCTCTAACCTGACTCAAGGCTGTTTTTACTGTTGCTGCTTTCAGGCACAAAACCCTAACAGCCAACACTTGTGAAATGTTCATTATGTTCAAGACACTATACCGGAATTTCACTCTAGTAGGTTCTTGGTCTCGGTGATTCGAAGAATGAATCTGCGGACCACAGATCAGTGGTAAGACAGGATTTATTTACAGAAAGAATACAGAAGTGCCAGAGCTCCTGGCAGAGAGAAAACTCGAGTCAGGAAAGTGCTCTCTCTCCCTCTCTGTCTGTAGGCTCTTTGTTTAGGGTTATATATAGTCACATGGGGCCCTCAGTAACTACTGTGTCTGGGACATGTCTGGGACATGTCTGGCCCTCGGTAGTTACATTTAGCGTGTCTGGGACATCGTGTCTGGGACATGTCTGGAACACCATGTCTGGGTTGCAAATGAATGGCTGCAATCCCTTTCATTCCCAGATCTAGGAAATGGGGACCCCCTGCCCACCCTCCAGCCCTGCTGGTTCCGCTGCTTGCTGCCACCGCACCAACATCACCAAGGCAGAGGCAGCAGGTCCACACCCCCCAGCTTCACGAGCTGGCTGGGCTGCCACTTGTCCTGTATCAACTCTCCCTTTCCCAGTAGAAACTCTAACTGCTGTTAGGGAAAAGGGAGGAAGACGCGATCTAACTGCTTCCTGCTGAGTCAGGCAATGATAGGAGGGGGCAGTTAGAGTTTCTCTGGAGGGAGAGTGATCCAGGGGTTCATGATACAATTAGGTCTTGGACTGGAACCATCTTTACTGTGTGTGGCTTGATGACATTTCTGGAAGACACAAATCTGATTAGCACATTAAAAGGCAAGGGTAGAACAGTGAGAGGAGGGGGTTAATTACAGCATCAGGTTAGAACAACAAAGTGATGTTTAAAAGAAAACTA
>CAUYRH010136747.1:0-15166 GCA_963574655.1 Perodicticus potto | reverse complement strand
TATACCCTGAGACTAAAGGCCTAAAGGAGGAGACAGGGAAAGACCGGGAGAGAAACGGAGAGAGCTTCTCTCTCCCCACTTGAATTCTCTCCCTCTACCAGGAGCTTTAGTGTTTTCTGTATTCTTTTCTGTAAATAAATTCCGTCTTACCACTGGGGGGTTGGGGGAGGAATAATGAAATGAAGAATAATAAAATACATGTATTTAAAAAAAAAAAAACAGGAAATGTGGTCAGGGACAGCCTTGCTGAGAAGAGGGCTGACATGGATCAAGATTTGTGGATGTTAAAAGAAGTCAAGTTGGTATCTGAAAAAAGAGTATTCCAGGCCACACTCAGAAAGACCCTGTGGCCAGAAGTTACCTGACATATTGTAGAAGCACCCAAGGACCCTCGCAGTAATTGGGGTACTAGAGACAGGATGGAGGAGATGAGGTTGGAAATGTTTAGAGCTGGAGGAGGAAATGGAGGCAAACTATGAAAGATCCTATAAAGATTAATTTAAGGGTTGTGTTTGTTATTCTGAATGAAGTAGAGAATCATTGAAAGGTTTTGAGCAAAGGAGTGATATGACTGGACAGATTTTAACTAGATCAGTGTAGCTGTATTGGTGAAAATGGATTGTAGGAAGATGCAGGAAAGCCAGTTTACTTTCTCAAAATATCAGTTTTGTATCTCTGTAGATCATATTCTGAACTTGGTTTTCATGGGTATGTTTTATTATTTCTTTAAGGAAAAAATAGGGGAAAACAAAAAAACTTTTTTATCTTTGTCCTTGTTTATCTGCCTCACTAATCTTAGATTGAGACTATTCCATTTACTTTAGTTCTGTATTTATAAATAATATAATAAATACTTGTCAAAATTAGCTGTAAGATTAAAGTTTCTATATTACATCCTGTTTTTTAATTGCCTCCTGTTATATTAGTAGGAAAACAGTCCTCTTGGAAAAAAATATGATCAGAAGATATGTTTATGATCTAGATAGCTAGAAGAGGAAAATAAGATGAAAAGCTAGAAGAATTAACGTACAACTTTAATTACACGGCTTGTTAATTTTGTCACACTTTATAAAAATGAAGAAGGTGCTATATTGAATGATATTTCACTGAGAATATTGTGGCAGAAATTCTCAATTTAGAGAAACTAGGCCCTTTTCATGAGTTCAATGGTACTTAAAATATGCTGGTTTCATCATTAAATATTTGTTAATCAAAGAATTGCCCTATTAACTCTTTCATTAGTGATTCAAGATTCTCACAGTCCAGATTAGTTAACACTTTCTCATGAAGAGTTTATCACCTTCTAATAATGAAATTCCTTGTAGTAAAAACATTTTGACTTGGTATTTCCTTTCTTTGGAAGCACACTGAAATGTTTGGCTCATTCTATTCATGTACATGAATATTTTTGGGTCTCTGTATTCTGCTATATATTACACTATCTTCAAAGTACTGTCAGTTTTTGTCCTTTGGTTGCTCAGAATAACTGAAGACATTGAATTCATCCATCAAACTTGATCATATTCTGACGTTATCAAGTTCTGGGCTTGTGTGGAAACAAATTAAAAGACCCAAAATTTGAGATTTTAGAATATGGTAACTTTTGGTAAGTGGCCACTTTTAAAATACTTTTCAAGAAAAGAAATGGACTAAACTTTTGAGTGGCAATAGAAATGCTGTAGGAAGCATATACTAGAGATCAGAACCCAATTAAGTATAGCATTGAGACCAAAATATTATTAAGTAGTTATCAAAAAATAGGTACAGATCAATTAGAAAAAGTTCTGTCACTATATCCAAGAAAAACAAAATACAAGCCAACAGATTAATGAGTATTATTAGGAATCCTTTTAGAAACAAAAAATAAAAGATGCCTGTAGAAATCATTTATTGTACTCTTAAGAAGGCTCGATCTAGAGGAGATTTCAAAAGGAAAATTGAAATGATCAAAATGATTTTTGAGTTTGGATTATGAATATAGATGTTTGAATTTATGAAAAGTATGATTGTGTCAAAAACAAATTTTATTCATTCGATCCCAACACACTAGAGATCCATGGGCGGAAAGGGCTCTGATTGTCCAAGATATGCACTGGTGATAGGACTAATACTCTGTAATGTTTCAACTACAAGACTACTTCAGTACATGTTTTTGCGAAGTTTTTTAATCTTTGCCTAATTTTAAAGCCAAAAATTGAGGTTCTTTCCAAAAACTTGAGAGTTTTATGACCAATAGCTTTATTTCAGGGAACAGAGTTTAGAACAATTTATAGGAAACAGAATGTGTGTGTTATGTGTGTGCATGCATGTGTATGTGAAAGGCTATATTTTGCCTTTCAGATAATATTAGTTGATATTCTTTCAGGATACTTGATTGAGCCTCTTGGGTTTAAGAGGCTACTTTTAGGACCCTTTGTTGTACTTTTATTATTTTGAAAATATGTTGAGAAGATTGAAATCAGATTTATAAGAGTAATATAATCAATACTATATAATTAAAAGAATACATAATTCTTTTCTTGAAAATACATTTTTCAAGTATTTGTGGATGTTTTCAAAAATTGTATAGCTATTAAACTATAAGGAGTTGCAAAAAACGCCAAAGTGTTGTCGTTATACAGATCACATTATGTGTCCACATGTAATACAATCAATTACGAAAATACTGAAAGGTAAAAGCACAAATTCACATTTGGAAATTTTAAAATGCTTATAAGCAAGTCGAACCTCAAATGAATTATAAAAGACTAAAATATTTTAAATTGAATGATAACTAAATCAGTGTATTTAGTCAAAACTTGAGCAGTGCAGCAAAAATAGTTCTCAAGAGACATTAAATACATACAGTACAGCAGAAATGTAGAAAGAAAATTTAACATTCAACTCAACAGGTATTCAGGGATTCTTATTGTCTTTTTATTTTTTTTTATTTTTTATTTTTTTTGGCTGAATTCAGGGAACTTTATTGAGGTTACATGACCAGGTGGGGCTCCCTAGGCCTTTCCCATTCTTTAGGGGGTCTGGTGTGGAAACTGTGTTGAGGGGAGATTTTCAGTGAGGTGGGGGACTGAGTAGGCAGGGGCACCCAAGCAGCTAAAGACCTTTCTCTTCCTCTCATGCTCTGGCTGGGGCTGGTGGTTTGGGGTTTCTTACTCCTTGGAGGCCATGTGGGCCATAAGATCCACCACCCTATTGCTGTAGCCAAATTCATTATCATACCAGGCAATGAGTTTGACAAAGTGATCATTGAGGGCAATGCCAGCCCCAGCATCAAAGTGGAAGAATGGGGGTCACTGTTGAAGTCAGAGGAGATGACCTGGTGCTCGGTGTAACCCAGGATGCCCTTGAGGGGGCCCTCTGCTGCCTGCTTCACCACCTTCTCGATATCATCATATCATCAGCCTTCTCCAGACGGCAGGTGAGATCCACGACCGACATGTTGGCAGTGGGGACACGGAAGGCCATGCCAGTAAGCTTTTCATTGAGCTCAGAGATAGCCTTGCCCACAGCCTTGGATGTACCAGTTGAGGCAGGGATGATGTTCTGGAGAGCCCCGCAACCATCACACCACAACTTACCAGAGAGGCCATCCACAGTCTTCTGGGTGGCAGTGATGGCATGGACTGTGGTCATGAGTCCCTCCACAATGCCGAAGTTGTCATGGATGACCTTAGCCAAGGGGGCTAAACAGTTGGTGGTGCAGGAGGCGTTGCTGATAATGCTGAGGCTGTTTTTGTACTTCTCGTGGTTCACACCCATCACAAACATGGGCGCATCAGCAGAAGGGGCAGAGATGATGACCCTTTTGGTATCCCCCTCGTAGGTGAGCCCCAGCCTTCTCCATGGTGGTGAAGACGCCAGTGGACTCCACAACATACTCAGCGCCTGCCTCACCCCATTTGATTTTGGAGGGATCTCGCTCCTGAAAGATGGTTATGGGATTTCCATTGATAACAAGCTTCCCATTCTCAGCCTTGACTGTGCCATGGAATTTGCCATGGGTGGATTCATACTGCATGTAGACCATGCAGTTGAGGTCAATGAAAGGGTCATTGATGGCTACAATATCCACATTGCCAGAGTTAAAAGCAGCCCTGACAACCAGGCACCCAATACGACCAAAGCTGTTTATTTCGACCTTCACTTTCACCATGATGCCTCATGGATGCAGCTGGCATTGCACTAGAAGAAGTGGCTTTCTGATGAACGGGATGATCAGAGAGCCCTTTTTGTCTTTTTATGATAGAAGAAAGAAAATTATAAAATTAGAGCAGATATTTTATGAAATAGAAAACAAAGAAATAATGGCAGAAGTCCAAGTAAAACAAAATCTAGGTTTTCTTTTTTTCAACACTAATAATAGAGACCTATCACAAAAGTATGATGAAATAAATAGAGCAGGCAAAAATAAAATGCCAAGAATTAAAGTGAGGCTATAACTGGATGTATTTAAATAATAGGATACTATGCGGTGCTTTTGGCAATACCTTTCTAAACACAGATACCTTGACAATTTTTCTTAAAATATAAATTACAAATATTAAATCAAAAAGAAATAGAAAACCCATATAGACTCATATCAGTTTAAAAGAATATTTAATCATGAAGATAGTAATGTCTCTCATGTTAATTAATAGAGTCAAATCATTCAGATCCCAGTGGGAGTTTTTGCTGAACTTGATAGGATATTTCTAAAGTGTTTATGAAAGTAAAAATAACCTAGAAAGGATTAATAAATTTATGTAAAAAAAATAAAAACTGCACATGGTTAAAGGTATCATAAAATAAGTTACATGATAAGCCACTTTTTGGAAGAAGATTTGCACATAAATGACAAAAGGACTATCATCTAAAATGATAAACAACTTATTCAAATAAATAAGAAAAAGATAACCCAGTAAGAAAAAAGGTGAATGTTGTGAATAGATAGCTCACAAAAGAGGAAACTTAAACAACTATTTGTGAAAATTTGCTTTATCTCACTCATAATTAATAACATAAAAATAAGACAAAATATAATTTTATAGTTGTCAGATTTCCAAAAGTTTAGACATTAAGCAAAGTTGGGGCAAGTTTGAATTAGATCATTTGTGAGATTTTCTACTATTTGGTAACGATAGTTATTTTATTGAATAACTGGTAACGATAGTTATTTTATTGAATAACTGATTGAACTTTATGAGCCACATACAAACTCAGCGATGTAGGACTGAGGAGAGAGCCACACTCATTGCTAAAGATTCCAGACCTCTGGAGTAAAATCACAGACTATTAATCCTCATGTTGTCTAGAAAGCAGGATGGTTTATATTGTTTTAATGTGTCATGTTTCTTACTTTGAGCAAATGTAAACTATAGGTGAAAATACTTACAGGGACCCGTGGAGTTATTTGAAGGAGAGACACTTAAGTACAGAGCAGCTGTTTTAATAGTTCATGTTGGTTTCAAATACCATTTATAGGCTGGGCACGTTGACTCACACCTGTAATCTTAGCACTCTGGGAGGCCAAGGCAGGTGGATCATTTGTGTTCAGGAGTTCGAGACGAGCCTGAGCAACAGCAAGACCCCATCAGCTACTTGGGAGGCTGAGACAAGAGGATCACTTGAGCCCAAGAGTTTGAGGTTGCTGTGAGCTGTGATGTCATAGCACCCTACCCAGGGCAACAGAGTGAAACTCTGTCTCAAAAAAATAAAAATAAAAATAAAATACAGCTTATATATGAATAGAGACAGAGGCAAGAGTAAGATTTCTTTGGTTGATAAAAGTAATACTACAGTAATGAGAACACTGGATTTTTTTGAACAAAATTAGATTCACGAGAAGTATTGTTGATATGGGGAGGAGGATGAGAGCATTTTTAGAGAGTGTAAAATAATACTCATCGGTGTGTGGAGAATTTATCCCAGATGAGTAAAGGGTGCCCATATTTACCTATTATGAAATTAAAAGAAATAGGTAACTGAAAGCCCTTTCTCAGTTTCTTACAATGAAAATGTAATGAGAGTGACCACTGAGAATGGAGAGCTGGGATTGAGGCACTGTGGGCACCACTCACTGCATTTCTTTGTTCTCCCATTTTCTCTAAGCAAGTGTTAGAACTGTCCTTATGTTTAGGAATCAGAAAATCACTGACAGCAGGTAAAGAGTTAAATAGTTGGTATTTATCATGAACCCATTATTATTATTGTTTTCAAATTTAAATGACAATGTCCTGTGTAATGTGGAAAAATGTTTTTTAAAAATTATTTCAAACTTTGTCATTATCTCTGAGTGTCAGACTTACCCATGATGTTTGCTTTTTTTTTTTTTTTTTAATAAAAGGCCTGTGTGTTTGTATATATCCAACTAGTCAAGAAATATATTTTTAAAAAGAAGAAATAAAACTATTCTGGGTATTATTTTTTGGGTAAATTGTAGTGGTAAATATTTTAGATAGAGTAGCTTTCACATTTCTTTTCTGTAATGCTTTTTAGGTTAATGAGAACTTGCTCAATTATTCTATTCTTAGGCACAATCCATTTGTTTTCCTCTGAAATGTTTGGCAGCTCCAGCAAAAAGCAGCTGCTGATTTTAAACAGGAAATCTAAACACTAGTTTTCCAACAAACTTTGTATAAAAAATGTCCTGCACATTTGTACACGTGTAACAATTCAAAGAATAATCAAGTTAGTCTGTTTTATGGTCTATTTAGGAAAATAGAGCTATCAAACTCCAAATGCCTAATCTCAATCTCCAAATGCCAGTGTATAATTTCTGTGTTGTAGTGTTATTGTCACACCCAGATTTAAGTCTTGCTGTTCTCAAAACCAAGCAGGGTTAAGCACTTTTTCCGTGTGAAGAAGCTGAATAGAATTTTTCTTCCTTTTTTGAAGTACTTGGAAAAACCCAAGGAAGTTTTTAAGAAAAATTGTAAAGGAGTCTTTTTTTATTTACATGATTACATCATCCTTTTCTTAGACATAAAGTAAATAAAACAAAGTCTTCTTTGGTCAGCTTTTTCTTAAAACAAAGTAGAAGGAAAAGTAACTGTCAACTATTTGTGATTTGGGAGAATGTATCAGGGTCCGCCAGAGATACAGAACCCATTAGATATGTATACATTTAAAAAGAGATTTATTGTAAGAAGTTGGCGCATGTGATTATGGAGGCTTAGCAAGTCCAAAGTTCGCCTTTGGGCCAGCAGGCTGTAGACTCAGAGAGCAGATGATGCAACCGGGAGACCTGGGGGAGCCAGTTATGCAGAAGAAATCCTCAAGCAGTCCCCAGATGACTTCCCTCTAGCTTGGGAGAGGCAGGTCTTTTTGTTCTATTTAAGCCTCAACTGATTGGATGAGGCCCACCAACTCTATAGAGGGTAATCTGCTCTGCGCAGAGCTCACCAGTTTAAATGGTAACTGCCTCTGAAAACAGCCTCCAAGTAGACACAAGAATTAACTATCTAGGAAATAGTTTAATGATGTGGATTTTTCTTCTTGCTGGGTGATTCCTATTCCGTGCCACCCTTAGATCTAAGCCAGGTGGGCCCTCTTCGGATCCTGCTTTTAGAGGGTTCTGCTTTGGCTGTTATCTAGTCATATCCCTCTCCACAGGGTAGGAAGACCAAAGTTATGGACTCCCCAGGAGCCATGCCCCCATTCCAGACCCTTTCTATCTACCCAAGACCCTGGAGTTCTTTGCCCAGACAGCTTTAAGTCTGTCTCTAGGCCTGTGTGGAAACTTGTCACACACATCCCCAGGTCTATGCTCCTGACTCTGTGGCCGTGTCCCCACTGTTACTTGTGCAGGGGCCAGTGCATGGCTGTCTGAAGGCAGAGGGTATATAGATGTGCAGGCTGGGATTTCTACCCATTGCAAATGAAGACCTTGCAGTGCAGACAGGAGCCTGAGGTATTACTACAAAGAGAAGTGGCTAGCATGAGGGAAGGCCATGTGCCTCTTGTTACCGTTCTGCCACATGCAACACGTGACTCCCAAGTGTCTGGAGACCTAAATGAGAGCTTCCAGGTCATTACCAAGGTATATTTATCAAAATAATAGAGTGGAACATTTTTAATAGATATTCATCACTTTATTAACTTCATTTATTGTAACTTTTAAATATTTAGCTGTATGGCATGGGGCGTTCCAATTGTTCCTCTGCTCCAGACCTCCCAAATGTTAGAGGCTGGTCTTTCCTATTGAAGTAAGCAAATTCATAGAATGTGAAGTTGATTATTAAATTTGAAATCTGAAAAGTTTGTAATAAAGTCAGGGGATAGGGGTTATCTGTAGGAAGGAAGATTTATAGTTAGAGAAGGATTTGACACGTTCCATGTCTTGACTTGGTTTGTGTCTTCATTTAAATGATTCCTGAAACTAAATACATAGCTTTATGCCTTCTTCTGTATGGATAATGGATATCCCACTAAAATGTTGGTTTAAAAAAAAAAGTATTGTGGGGCGGTGCCTGTGGCTCAGTGAGAAGGGCGCAGGCCCCATATGCTGGAGGTGGTGAGTTCGAACCCACCCCTGGCCAAAAACTGCAAAAAATAAATTAATTAATTAATTAAATAAATAAAATTAAAAAATTTAAAAAAAAGTATTGTTCTAAATTAGAGAAAAATATATGTCAGAAACTTTTCTTCAAATTTGTCTACTGTAAATTATATTACATATGTTCTAAGAATCTTGGCCCAGCCGTCAAAATAAATAGAAATATTTAAAAGTTCTAGAAGACAGCTAAATTATATAATGTATGTGTGTGTTTGCGTGCATGTATTTAAGTATGTTTTACTTTTGTTTTCAAGATGTTAGCCCTGGAAGTAACTGAGAGAAAACCTCTCCTTACATTCTTAACTATAAGACCTTCAGTGGTTCCCATGAGTTAATGATAGAAAATATTTCCAAGCATGTTTTATTTATTTGACTCTATGTGTGTGGTTTGTTTTCTCTGAAAGAATGAGCAATGGTAAGAGAACACAAAGAAGAGTATTTACTCCTTTCAGGTTAGAGAACCATCATGTGTAAACTTTGTTCTGTAATTTCATGAAAAAAATTTTCTGGATGCAGTTTCCACTTACAAATATTTATCTTAACAGAGATCTTTCTCTGTTCTTTTCAGGTATCATTTTCACTGAATCAAGAAAGTAATAAAGAAGGTATAGTATATTTTGGTTCATAAAGAGAGAAATACATGTATTCATTTGCAGTAGTGGAAACCAAAAATAATAAAATAGATTAATTATATAAACTCAGTAAAACTAAGTAAAGTATATTTTTAATACTTACTTAAATTTTCAGATGAAATATCTTGTTTCCTAATTTCAGAAACTGTGGAGGAGAACATTTATTACTTTTAGGCTATAAAATGGCTTAATTATGTAGTGACTTTTGTGTGTGAAGTACTGAGAGAGATTCCAGCCAGTTCTGATAAATTTAAATAGACTTAACACATTTTAAACTGGGAGATATTATCTCTTATTTTACTCATTTTAGCTGAAGATCTTAAAATGAAAATTAATATTATAATGGGATTAAATATAATTTCAATATTTTTATTACCATTATTTGAAGCTGTTTTAAGAAACAAAAATGTTCTATGGTATAAATTTCAAAATATAAGATGTGAATACATCAATTACCTTTCAAAATATATATAAAATATATAATATAAATATACAGAAGGATATTCAAAATAAGTATTATTAACTATGGGTCAAGTTATAAGATTTTTAGAAAGGAGTAAATCCATAGACACGATTTCATGGAAAAGCAAGCTATATTCCTTATATGGTAAGTGAACAGATTGTTTCTTTATAGTACTGTCCCATTTTCGGTATTTGATAGTCAGATTTTTTACAATACAAGGTTTTTCTAAACCTTTATGCTGTAGCTACAGTACTAACTTCTGCATTGTTCGTTAGAAGCTAAAATGACCCAGAAAGATAAAGGAAATAAAGTGGGAAGGCTGTAGAATTTTTAATTTAGCTTTATATAAAGCTTGAGCCAAATAAGAGAACTTAAGATAGAAGTTTAAAGGAAAGTAGCATTAAGTAGAGAAACATGATGTACTAAGCTTGTGACTGTTTTTATCTGTCTGTATACTTCCTAAAGGTCTAAATCAAATTTATCTTATCCCTCCCTCCCTCTTCCTCTTTACCCCTTCCCCAACACCCTTCTTTCCCCATTTTAAACGCAGAGCAAGTGTGGCACTTCCTTGGCAAGTGATAGGAGCATTTGAAATTCTGCCATCAAGATTCTAAACTCCAAGGACTCCAAGTCTTCCTTTTCCCCTAGTGCAGAGACAGGCAGGTCTATGAGCATTTGCTGGCTTCCTGTGAAAACTTTCTTTTGTCAAACTTTTTGAGAAATGAAATATATAAATAAATACCAAAAATTTTTAATTAGTCTTCTTTGGATATTTACTGATATAAAAGGAAAGGATTTGGTTTCATTTTGTAGCAGAAATTTAGAAGCATTAAGTTTTAAATAAGTTCTAATTTCTATGCCTGAGGGACCCCAGTGATTTTATTAGCTTTCATTTTTATAGTTTAAATGTAAAAATTGTAAATTTATTAAATTAATAAAATTTAGACTGTTCTCAATATTATAATCTTATGGTACCATTTTCAAGTTCATTGCTGATACAAGGTTTTTTTAGCCAAATTCTTCCCTCCCTTATTGGTTCCTGTGCAAATCTGTTGCCTTTATTAAAGCTCTTCCCTGAACTTTACTATTTTGGAGGTCCTTAACTCATTTTTACTCTTGCCAAAGTAGTATCCTTAGTTTCAGTTCTCATCTTTGTGGTGATGACTCCTAAATCTGCACAGGAAGCCCAGGTCTCTCTCTTTCAGCTCTGCCTATGGGACATCTCTTTAAATGCCTTTGATTCCTTGTTTCTGAACAGTGGGATTAACATTCTCCTGGTCTTCCACTTGAAGCCTTAAAATCATATTGAACCCCTCTTGACTCACAAAGATGATCGAAGGTTTCCTTACTCGTGGTCCTTGTTCTTTTACCCCCGACTGTGCTGATTTTTTCCTTGTTTCCCTGGACTCCCGTGACAGCTGCCTGTCTCATCTCCATGCCTCTCCATGCCCCTTCACCTCATCCCCACTGCGGAGTTCCGTGTCAAGCTTTCTCGCCTGCTAACTAACCAAGTGGTGGTTCTGCCTCTGCCTTGTCTCCATCCATACCATTCTCCACATTTCCAAACTGATTTTCAAAAGCGTAGGTCCTGTCTTGGATTTTTCTCAGAATACCTTCAATAGCTTACTAGTCCTAGCAATAAAAATTCAGACCTTCATTTCCCCAAGAGCCCCATCCTCCAGCCAGGCCATGCTGCTCTCTCCTGTAGACACACCTTATACACCCCTCCCAGGACTGTGCCGCTCTTCTATTACCAATTCATGACCCTTCCTTTTTCCTTGTAGTATCATCATTAGCACATTGCATTTACTACTGTGCTTTGTGCTTCACAAAGCCCTGTTATAATAATTCCTGTTTATTGAGCACCTACTGTGTATCAGGCAGTATTTTAAATATTACATATGCATGTGCCCTATGAGGTAGAGACTGCCCACTTCCTAATTGAAGCTCTGAGAAGTTCTATAACTTCTCAAGGTTACACAGCTAGTAAGTTTCAGAGCCTTAATCAGAACCTATGACTCTGTGGTTCTAAATCCCATGGTTTTTGCACCCCTCTATTCATACAGTGTCTCACTTACATCTTTGTGATGTAGGCTAAGCTCAGAGCATCCCTATTTTATAGATAAGAAAGTAGTCACAGAGAGTTAAATGATTAGTCCAGGGGTGAATAACAATATTTTCTTGAATTGAGAACATGTAAACCTCTTTGAGAGTCAACGTAGAGTGTAAAGAAAGTATAGATTGCTTTTGATTTTAGTGTTATATTGATTTTTTTATTATAAAAATAAGACAAAATAAAGAACACCTGTTATTGCAGTTGTTGTAAAAAAAATAAAGTGGAATCATTAAGGGATAAATTATATACTTGTGGCATGTGGCTTATGAGTTCCTGAGAGCTAGAAGAAAGAAGCCAAGGGCCGGCCTCTCTCGGGGTGGCTCACGCCTTGTATTCGGCTGCCCTCCTGGCTGTTAGGAGGATGCAGACGCTGCCTCGTCAGGCCTCCTTGCTGGAGAGGTCACTCGATTCTCTACAGTACTCTAGTCAGTCACAGTTGTCTTCACAGTGTGTGATTTTACATAATTATAATCTTAAGAATGATGTAACTTTGAAATGTAATTTTTCTTTTTTTTATTATATTGTAAGCCTCGTTCCATGTTGCTGTGTAGTCAACGTTGTTGTTATGGTGATGATTACATTTCATTAAGTAGCTCTTTCGTGATTATTTCAGATTGTCTTTTAGACTACCTAACAGCTAAATTGAATAGACCTTTTTTTTAAAATTATATTTTTAACAGTCTTAAACTAGTGACAGTGACTTCATACTAAATACTTGGAAAGGAAAACTAGTGGGAAAAGATAGGGTGTTAAAACTACATAAGACAAATGAGGAACCAAATTTTACCCTTGGATGGGATTTTAGATAATACCCACAACCTGTTCCCATGTGGAAAATCACAGGGGACAGGCTATCCAAGGATCATTTTTCTCAAACTTGTTACAATTACAAATACCTGAAATTCTTAGGAGCTTTCATTTTTTTCATGTATATAGTCAGATTCCTTTTACATATGACATACTTAGTATCACTCCGTCGTCTATAAAATCTATTCATCCATCAGTGACTATGTACATTTTTAGCAGTTTATGTATGCATTAATAACAGCATGATTTCTTTGCCTTGCCATAGGTCAGGGTATGTCTTTCCACAACTCACTTATCTTTACTTATTATACTATCTTATTATCACATGATAAGTCAAATCTTTAAATTCTAGTTGCCTTCTGTTGTTTTCATCCTCCTTTCTACATTCTGTCCAAGGTGTATATAAGTGTTTATCAATGGATTCTATGAAATACTTGCATCAGAATCTCTGAGAATGCTTCCTTAAAGTACAAATTCCTGGCATTCCACAAAGATCTAAATCAGAATTTCTGAGGCATGGGGCCCAAATCGTTTTTCTGCTCCCCTCATGAGTCTTACACATTATAGTTTTAAACCCATTGGTTTAGACATTCTAGATCTGTGGTCCCCAACCCCAAGTCCACGCAACATCACCACCAGAACTTTACCTCCTGTCCTTTCCATCCCTTTTACCCCTTCTCACCACCATCCATGGAAAAATCATCTTCCATGAGCTGGTCCCTGGTGCCAAAAAGATTTCAATCCAGGCCACACAGTAGGAGGTGAGTGGCAGGTGAGCCAGTGAAGCTTACTCTGTATTTATAGCCATTTCCCATCACTTGCATCACCATCCAAGTTCTGTTTCCTATCTCACCCTCCGCTCCCAATCTGTGGAAAAATTATCTTCCATGAAACTGGTCCCTGATGCCAAAAAGGTCGGGGACTACCTTTCTAGATCATATTGGAAATTTTTCAGTGTTAACATTCTATTTGCGATTACCCCTAAGAAGAGGGGAAAGAAAATCATGTGTCTTCCTCTGTAGTGTTTTTGGTTTAAAATAAATAAATTCACTATACCTGATGAGAATAACTTGGTTTCTGATTTCTAAGTTATCGACTCTTATATAAAGTAGCTGAACCCTTAGTGGTTGGACTCCTCACCAGCCCCACACCTGGGCTCATGTCTTCCTGAGACTTGGTGAGAAATAAGCATCTGCCTCTGATGTGACAGCCTTGGAGGAGGAGTCGGAACAGTGAAGGCTCCCACCTGCCCTGAGAGGGATTGGCAGGGATAATGGTGTCTACAGAAGATAGAAGAGCTTTGTAAAACGTGTGAGCCCTAGCCACAGATCAGGGTTTCTGTGGTTGACCTCTTGAAACTAAACTCTACCTCTCAGATTGTTCCTGTTTATAAAAGGAGCTAAGAGCCCAGAGCATCTGGGAAAGAAGGCCTAATCTGTTCTTTCCTTCAGTCAAAAAGTATTTATTGAGCTCTCTTCCTGCCATATCCAACCATGCTTGTGTCAGTCATGTGTGAGTGCCAAAGTGCTAAAAGGATCCGACTTCACTCTGAGAGGAAATGAGTTCTCTTCTCTATTCAGAGTACCCACTATGTAGATAGAGAGCTCTTCTGCTTTTTAAATAATGGTTGCAAAGGATTGGATCAGGCAGAAAGAGCAGGCGGACTAGTCCAAAAGCCATGGTGTAACTATGATTTTAATTATTAAAATCTGCTATTTTTAGACATGAGTCTTCATTGATGCTGTTTCAAATTTTGTTCAACAATTATTTACTGGCTGCCTTTAGGTAAGTGCCAGGTACTATTCTAACTTTTTAGGATACATTTAGACAAAACAGGTGGAATCACTGCTCTTGTGATATTTGTACTTTTTATGGGAAGGACAGATCATAAACACAATGCATAATTTATATAACATGTGGAAGAGAAAGAACAGAGTAGAGGAGGATTGGGAATCCAGGTTGGGTTCAGGGGTAATGCATTGGAATTCTGAATTGAGTAGGTCAGGCAGGTCTCCCTGGGAAGAGGACAGCCCAGAAAAGAGGTGAAGAAAACCAGGAGCAACCCCACATGGGTCTCAGGGAAGAGCACTGAGGCAAAACTTCCCAGGACCAAGGTGCTAGGGCAAGAGTATGTCTGTAGATGTCTGTAGTGGAAGGAATGGGGATGGGCAGCAGAGATGAGGCCCAGAGAAAGCAGGGAGATGGACAGGGCTTGTGGACCATGGTAAGGACTTGACCTTTTGCCCTGGCAAATTAATAGCCATGGAGGGTCATGAGCAGAGAAGGTCATGCCCATTGCCATACTGCAAATTGATCATGCTGGGAGGGAGGACAAGAATGGGAACCAAATTATTTACAAGCTTTCTACAATACAAATAAATTTGTGAAGAATTTTTCCTTTGAGATTATTTTCTTGATAGAGATGATCTGCTGGCTCAGTGCCTGTGACTCAACAAGCTAAGGCGCCAGCCACATACACCTGAGCTGGCAGGTTCGAATCCAGCCCGGGCCCGCCAAACAACAATGACGGCTGCAACCAAAAAATGGCCAGGCATTGTGGCGGGCGCCTGTAGTCCCAGCTACTTGGGAGGCGGAGGCAGGAGACTCGCTTGAGC
>CAUYRH010136746.1:0-16428 GCA_963574655.1 Perodicticus potto | reverse complement strand
TACAATGTGCTGATTTTATATACAATTTGAAATGTTTTCATCAAACTGGGTAACAGACTTCACGGCATTTTCTTAGTTATTGTGTTAAGAAATTTATATTCTACACCTAGTAAATTTCACATGTACCCTTGTAAGATGCACCGTAGGTGTGGTCCCACCAATTACCCTCCATCTACCCATCCTCCCAACTCTCCTCCCCTCTCTCCCCTTTCCCTTTCTTCTTGGGCTATAATTGGGTTATAGCGTTCATAAGAAAGCTACAAATTGGTTTCACAGGAAGGCTGAGTATGTTGGATACTTTTTCTTCCATTCTAGAGACACTTTGCTAATAAGAATATTTTGGTATCTAGAATACTTTTGTTGCTTCCATGTTTTAACTCATGTAAATCATGCTGCTGTGAGCATGGGTGAATAAATATCTCTTTGAGATCCTCCTTTTGATTCTTTTGAGTATATACTGAAAAGCAAAATTGATGGTTCATATGGTAAATCTATTTTTGATTTTTTAAAAAACCACCATATATTTTCAAGGCTGTCCAATTGTGTATTCCCACAAGCAGTTCACAGTGTTTATATTTAATTTGTGTCCCTATCAGTACTTGTTATTTCTTGTTTTATTGTTCCATAGCAGCCATTCTAATGGCTGTGTCTTGGTATTTTACCATGTTTCTTATTTGCATTTATATAATAATTAAATACTTTAAGCCTCTTTTAATTTTCTGTGGAAAAATGCCTATCCAAGACCTTTGTCTATTTTTTAATCTGGTTGGTTGGGTGGTTGTAGTTGAGTTTTACAATATTTTCATATATTCTGAATATTAATTCCTTAGTTGATATATGATTTGAAAATATATTCTCCCATTTTGTGGGTTTCTTTTACTCTAGTTTTAGTGTCTAAAGCACAAAAAATTTTCTTTCATGAAGTCCAATTTATCTGTTTTTTCTTTTGTTGTCTGTGTCTTTGAAATCCTATCCAACAAACCAATGTAATGAAATATCTGCCCTATGTTTTGTTTTGTTTTGTTTTTTTCCATAGAATTTTAAAGATTTAGCATTTTTATGTATAGGTCTCTGATAAATTTTTTGCTAATTTTTGTGCATGGTCTTGGATAAGGTCTGAATTATTATTATTATTATTTTTGGGCATGTGCATACCCAGTTTTCCTAGCACCATTTATTGAAAAGACTGCCCTTCCTCATTGATTATATAAGTACTCTTGTCAAAATAATTTGATCCTGTATGTAAAGACTTATTTCTGGATTATCTTTACTGCGTTATTAGCCTATTTATCTGACTTTATGCCAATACCACATTGTTATGATACTTTAGCTTTGTAGTAGTTTTGAAATCTGAAATTGTGAGTGTTCCAGCTTTGTTCTCTTTCAAGATAGTTTTAACTATTCAGGGTTTCTTGAGGTTCCATGTGAATCTTAGTGTGGGTTTTTCTATTTCTATAGAATAGTCATTGGGTTTTATTAGGGATTGCTTTGAATTGGTGAATGGCTTTGGGTAATACCATCTTAAAAATGTCTTTCAAACAATGAACATAGGATTTTCCATTTATTTATGTCTTCAGCAATGTTAAAAGTTTCATTATAAAATATCTTTCATCTCCCTGCTTAAAAAATTGATTTCTAAATATTTTAGTCTTTTGATGCCATCATAACTAGATTTATTTTCTTATTTTCCTTTCCATATTGTTAATTATTAGCGAATAGAAATGCAACTAATTTTGGAGTCTTGATTTTATACCTTGCTGTTTTAACAAGTTTATTACTTCTAATAGGTTTTGCTAGTTTTTTGTAAAATATTTAGATTTTTCTAAGTATAAGAGCTTCTTATCTGAGAAAAGAGATAATTTTAGTTTTTACTTTACAATTTGGAAGACTTATCTTTTTTTCTTAATTAATTTGGCTAGGATTTCCCTGTGGAGAATAGATGTGGAGAAAGTGGGTATCCTTGCCTTGTTCTGTCTGATCTTACAGAAAAACTTTTCATTTTTTGCCATTGAGTATGATGGTTGCTATGAATTTTTTATATATAGCTTTTATTATGTTAGGTAGTTTCTATCATTGCCTAGCTTGTTGAATGTCTTTGTCATGAAAGACTATTCAATTTTGTCAAATACTTTTTCTGCAACCACTGAGATGACATGCCGTTTTTGCTCTCCATTGATATCTCATTGTGATATCAATGTGGTGTCACTCATAGACCTATTTTCCTAAGTCAAACCATTCTTACATTCCAAATTATTGGTGCATAACAATTTTAGTATGTTGCAGAATTCAGTTCACAATATTTTGTTGAAATGTTTTACATTAATGTTCATAAGGTATGTTGTATCTTTCTTTTTTTTTTTTCTTGTTTCTTTGTCTGACTTTGGCACTGGGGAAAAGCTAGCCTAACAGAATGAGTTAGAAAGGATTCCCTCTGCCTCAATTTTTTAGAAAAGTTTGAGAAAAATCAATGTTAGTTTTTCAAGTGTTTTTTAGGATTTATCAGTCCATGAATTCATCATGTGTATGGTTTTCATTCATTTATTTCATTCTTCTCTATCTCTTTCTCTCTTTATTTTTTTTTTTTGTAGTTGATGTAGTTAGTGGTAGGTCTTTTTTTTTGATGCTTTTGTAGGACAACTTATGGTTTCATAGATTTTTCTCTATTATTTTTGTTTTTACCATCTCATTTATCTCTGCTCTGATGTTTATGATTTCCTTCTTTCTGTTACTGATATGATTAGTTGTCTTTCCTTTTTATTGTTCTTTAAGTTGTAAAATATAGTTCTTGAGGAAAGTTTTTCTTACTTATAAGTGGTAATAGCTATAAATTTCCCCATTAGTACTTCCTTCACTGAATCCTAATTTTAGTATGTCATGCATTTGTTTTTGTTGTATATTTAAGTATTTTCTGATTTCTCTTGTGATTTTGCTATTTCTTCAATTTATTGGTTGTTTAATTTCTAAAAATTTGCAAATTTTTCTTCTATCATTTATTTCTAACTTTGTCTCATTATAGGTAAATACTGTACTTCCTATATCTGTGTTTTTAAGTCTCTTAATACTTAATTTGTTTCCTAACATATGATTTATCCTGCGGAATATCCCAGCACACTTAAGAAGGTCTGTGATGATATTGTTGGGTAGAGTGTTCTGTACACATCTGTAAGATCAAATCACTGTTTCTTATGCATTATCTCTTAAACCATGTAGAAAATAATATGTTAATTTATAAACCAAAGTAACAACCATACTATCTTTTAGGCTAATAATCTGTTTTTAAATGTACTAGTTTCTTAATTCATACTGAAAACAAAAAATGCAGTTACAAAACAAAGCTAAAATAATAGTACATCATGTAATTACTCATGCATTTACATTTACTGAGACTTTTATTTCTTTACATGACTATTTTGAGTTATGACCCAGGGTCCTTTTATTTCAACCTATGAGACTCTATGTAAGCATTTCTTACAGAGCAGGTATAGTGGTAATAAATTCCTAGCTTTTGTTTATATGAAAAGGTCTCAATTCTGCCTTCACTTTGAAGGACAGTTTTGTCAAGTATTAATGATGCTTGAGTAACAGTTTTTTCTTTTCATTTTCAGGACTTTAAATATATGATTCCTGTTGGGTTCCTGAGAGTTATCTACTTCCTTGTTTCTTGGGGTACTCTTGACTGAAGAATGACTAGACACCTAAAGTAAGGCAAGAATGAAACAAAGCTTATTGAGGAAAAGAAAGATAGGTTTATTGAGCAAGAGCAAGATAAAGGTATACAAAGCAAGATACATTCTCCATAGACAATGGACAGCCCTCCATTGTAGCCACAGGAAAAAGCTTTGGTTATGACTGTGGGTTGTGTTTTACACTGCCTGGATTGGTCCCACCTTAAGTTTCAGAGGACACATTGGAACCAGAGTGGTACTGCACAAGAGGACCTTCCATGAGCCTCTCTGAAAGTCCATCAGAAGGGTGTGGATAGCAATGGAGATTTAAGCTAATGACATGATAATTGATAATTAGACTTAGGACTGTTCTAGATTGCCTTAAGGCTATCCTGCTTGGCCTATGAGCTAGGGAGTCCTCTGCATCCTTTTGCAGTTGGAATGCTTAATTCTGATTGCTAGATTGGTAGGGCGCCCCTCCTTTCCAGGTGTAAGCAATCACGAAAGACATGAGTAAAGTGAGCTGCATTGAGATGGGGACCTGGAGACCTGCCCTTGTCCTCTTTCCCAAGAAAAGAACAGGATTCCTAGCCATCTGCCTAACAATTCATTGAATTATAGCCTTCAAATTTTCTAATGAAAAATATGTGAATAATCTTGTGGAGGAAATCTTGTGTGTGATAAGCATATAATAAGTTTCTTCTCTCTCTCTTGCTACTTTGAACATTCTTGTCTCTGGTTTTCAATAGTTTTATTATAATGTGGCTCTAAGTAGGTCTCTTTGAGTTCATTATTCTTGTGATTTAATGAGCTTCTAGGATCTTTATATTCGTGACTTTCATCAGATTTGGAAAGATTTGACTATTGTTTCTGGAATAAGCTCTCTGCCCACTTCTGTCTTTTCCTTCTGAAAATACCACAATCACAACATGTATATTTTCCTATTTGATGGTGTCTTATACTTGCTTTGGGCTATTTCACTTTCCTTTAAACTATTTTTTTTTCCCTTTCTGTTTCTTATACTTAATAATTTCAATGTAAACTATCTTCAAGGTCACTGTTTTCTGTTGGCCACCTTGAATTTTTCATTATAGGTATTATACTTTTCATCTATATAATTTCTATTTAGTTTTTCTATTTCTTTCTTTTCATTTATACATAATTTTATGACTTTCTCCACATCTTGTTTCAGTTCTTTGAGAGTTTTTAATAAAGTTGTTTTAAAGTCTTTTTCTGTTAGGTCTGTATTGCAGGTGAACATGGAGGTACTTAAACAAAGAGCCATATATTGCTGTGCTTACATTGCTAGAAATAATGATTTAATAAGCTTAAAATAAATATTCAATTGTCTATTATAAGTAGGTTAGAAATTGATTTAAGAAAATGAGTGCAGATGATGGACAAAGGAAACAGACACAGGAGAGAAGTGGATCAGAGAGAAGCATGTACACATTCAGACTACAGGCCCAATACTGAGAAATCCAAACTCTGTTGCAAGAGTGACGGCTTGAAGTCTGGCCATTTAAAATGTGAGAAGATTGTCTTGCCAGAGTTTCACCCCTTCCCTAGTGGGGTGGGCTCCAAGGTCTCTGAGCACACAGAGGCCAGGCTTGTGCAGATGGGACAGCTCTCTTACAGGGAGTGAGCACAGAGGAGTTGGGAAGATTTACAAGAGAAAGCAAAAATGCTGGAAACAGCGCAAGCACTTTTCTTGGGAAGGTGAGGGGAAAATGCTCCTTCCCTCCCATTTCTCAGTATGGCATGGTGCCAGAACACTCACAAGGCTTCCTGGGGGCTTAATTACTCATCTTGGGATTTGTGTGTACAGTCTAATTGGGGTTGGTCTTGATGTCCTGCACCTGGACTGTGTTTCTGTGCCAGGCTTTACTTGTGTTACGATCAAAAATAACTTAGAGTGATAAAAATAAGAAGCAAATCCGTGCAATTAAGGTAGTTAATTAAAGAAATGGTTTGGTTAGAAAATGCAAGCCCTGCAAGAACCGTGATGTAAGGGTTTAGCCACCCATGCACCATTTAATGTATGTAATAAAAACAGAGCTATACCAAAGTGAGGGGCTTCCACTGGTCCTCATGCTTGGAGGTGGACAGTCACCCCAAACCAGTTCTTTGGAAAACTTTCTCTTTGTGTCTTGACTCTTCATTTTCCATCATCCTTTTGTCTCCGTCACTCACTGGGGAAGAACTCATGGTGTAGTTGGGGGCTGGTCCCTAATGCTGTGTTATCTTTTGTATCTCAGGGATGGTTTCTGTTGGTATTTTTTTTTTTTATATATCAACTGTAATTTCTCATTTCTTTATATGATATGGGATTTTTGTTGAAATCTGTTAAAAATAATATGGTAACTCTTTTTCCCCTTTCTTAGGGTTTTTGGATTATTAAATGTTTTTTTAGTTTGTGTATTTTGAGTGTTCTGGGCTCTTTCTATGCTGGGGAACATCCCAAGCTAAAAAGAAAAGGTTGTCTCAGGTCATTTCTGAAAGTGTGCATTTCTTTGAGCACAGGTGGTGACTCTAAATTTCTCCATATATATGGTTGTTTTTAAATTTCCCAGATCTTATATTTCTGTCTACCAAAATTGAAAAGCAAAGAGATAAAAGGAAAATGAAGAAATTTAAAGATGTGCCAACCTTTAAATCCTCTGGAAGTTATTTCACTGAAGAGGAACATAATTGAAGGAGTGTATATGAGTAATGATGTGAGGAGGGGTGCAACAATGGCTGGCCACCTTTCTCATGCCTATACAACCATGATTAAAACCAATGATCAGTAATGAGGAAACAGGTCCCTGATATCTGAAGGATAGGGTCCTTATTGCCCAACATGGCTACCACAAGCTACGTGAAAGCAGTTTCTTGTACATACGCACAACTGCCTGCAGAAAGCTAGTGAAATAGAAAATGGGTAGCTACTATCATAAGAGCTAAAACGGACAGAAATTATCCACAATTTAACATTGAAACGTATCCCTTAAAAACTGCAAACCTTCAAATAGACTCTAGATTTCCAAACTATTGCATTAGCTAGATTCCATTCGGACAATTGTAGTCTATGTGGGGAAAATGGACTTCTGTTATTTTCTACTCTACTATCTTTCCCAATTTCCACCTTTCCCAATTTCTACCTTTTATCATTTCATATATAATATGCTTCAAAAACCATTGCCTTATAATTTAGTTTTGCTTTTGTTGTTCATCTGTGGAAAACTAAATGTGAGCACATGTTTTCTCATTGAGAAAGATAGAAAGTGCTTTTTCTTCATGTAATTTTAGTTTTCCATTCTAGGCATCATATTGAATAGTAATCTGGCGACATTCTGCCCACTTATCTTTTTCCCAGACGTTTTATTATGATATAAAAATTAATAGAACCTACTAAGACATTAAGCTTAGATAATGAGAGGTTCAAAACACAAAACTCTATATAAAGTTTTAATAGTAAGGTTATAGGAAAATTGACATTTCAGAGAAGGAAAATTTATTTTTGGGGCGGTGGCATCCAAGTATAACATCATTTGGATTGATACATTAAGCATAAACACAGGGCGGTGCCTGTGGCTCAAAGGAGTAGAGCACCAGCCCCATATTCTGGAGGTGGTGCATTCAAACCCAGCCCCAGCCAAAAACTGAAAAAAAAAAAAAAAGAAAGCATAAATACCAAATTATTAGAGAACAAATTTAGCAGAAAGATCGATTCTATTATAAACCCATTTCATTCATAGAAGATTATTCACTAACATAGCAAAAGCTTATATTGTATGGTGATTTCTTCTGGGTTTTTTTTTTTGCAGTTTTTGGCCAGGGCTGGGTTTGAACTCGCCACCTCTGGCATATGCTTCTGGCACCCTACTCCTTTGAGCCACAGGTGCCGTCCTTGTATGGTGATTTAATCATTAAATAATATAAGGCTTATTTATGGCTAGCAGAATTGAAGGAATGTATATAAGAAAGTTCCATGTGTTGTTGCTATTGTTGTTTTTGCTGTCTTGTTTAGCTTTTCTATAATTTTTCTTACTTTATTTGAATTAACTTCTGTAGCCAATGTGTTAAATTCTGTCTCATATGTTTATTTGTCAAAATATTTATTTAAAAATTGCAGTGGATTCACTTACTTATAGTTTGTCCATAAGATGAAAGTAAACTATTTTATAGAAAATTGTGAGAAAATGTGTTTCTCAAATTACAGAACGTTAAAAGAAATGATAGCTTAATGTTATCTAAAATCTTTTCCAATAAAATGAAGAAGCTTATTTTTTTTAATTTTATTTATTTATTTATTTATTTATTAAATCATAAACACATATATCATGTATACATTAATGCCTTTAGGGGGTACAATGTGATGATTTCATATAGAATTAGGAGTGTTTACTCACACTGGCTAATATATACCTCATCTCATTTACTTAATTATTGTGTTAAGATATTTATACTTTATACTTAATAGATCCGACATGTACCCTTGCATGATGCACCATAGGTGTGATCCCACCATTCACCCTCCCTTGATAGGATCTCCCCTCTCCTTTCCTCTCCCACCCCCTTCATCCTGGGCCATAGCTGTAATCTATTCATATGAAAGTGTGAGTGATTGCAAATTGATTTCATAATAGTAATGAGTACATTGGATATTTTTTCTTCCATTCTTGAGACACTTCACTAAATAGGGTATGTTCCAGCTCCATCCATGTAAATGTAAAATAGATAAAGTCTCCATCTTTTTTTAAGACTGCATAATATTCCATGGTATACATATACCACAATTTGTTAATCCATTCTTCTGCAATCACTAGTCTCCCAGCTCTTTGGTAAAGGGCTGGTTAATTGCTTATTTATTTTTTAAATAAACTTGCTGACTTTAAAATCTTTTTTTGGTCCAGCTACATTAATAAAAGATGTGAGATGTATTTACTTGTTGTTTTGTTGTTGATTTCATTTTGTTTGTCTTTTTCTCTTTTTTGAAGTTTAATGAAAAATCCCTGACCACATATTAGATCCTACTAAATTGATAATTTCTTTAATTAAAGTCACTGAAATAGACTAGCAAGCTGGTGACATTATTTAAAATACCCCTGGCTATTTGGTATCCTATGTTGATAATGACAGTTTTAGCTATATTCAGTAGACGTAAAATTGTTTATCATAGAACTGATAAGAAATGAAAATTCTGCAATATTCCTATATGTCAATGTACATAATTCTAAGTACTTTTTATTTTGCTTATTATATAGAATAACTTCTTATTATAAAATCTCACTTACATCCTGGTCCCTATTGAATACTGCATATTCTTAGTTCCATGTATATATTGAAAAAGTTGGTCATTGAAAGCAGGAAGTAATATATGTTGTCTGCTTTGAGAAGTATGCAGAACTATAACCATTTCTTTGCCAACCTATGGTTAATGGCCCACTTTACTATCTTAGAGCCATATCTTGTACAATATTAACATTATTACTCACTTAAAATTCTCCAGAAACACCAGGAGTGTTAGTACTATGAACTACTATTAAATATTGATGCATTGTAGTTCAATTACTTTATGCAATTCAGTAATTCCAGAAGACTCTTTTGTTTAACTATCCACTTGATAGTTATGGGTGATTATTTTGAGGTATCTTAAATGGAGCAAGAATCTTCTGGACGTGAGTCATAGAATCAAATAGATTTGCTTTTAGGTGGTGGGTGGATCTGAAATAAAAGTATAAATCCATCTCTTTGTCTGGCTTTCTGGTAAGGACGACTAGACATCAAAGTTGTATGAAAAGAATAGCAAGTCTAAGGCACTACAAGATTGTCAAAGGAAAAGAAGTTAAAATGAAACACCAGTAATTTTTGCCAACAAATCTCAAGAGGTCATAAACTCTTTGCACAAATTTCGTGATACAAAATGATACTAAAAATATTAAGACAGAGCCGGGCATAATAGCTCCGTCTGTGATTCTAGCACTATAGGAAACTGAGGCAGGTGGATTGTTTGAGCTCAGACATTTGAGACCAGCCTGAACAAGAGCAAGACCCCATTACCAAAACTAGTGGGACATTCTGGTGGGTTCCTAAAATCCCAGCTACTCAGGAGTCTGAGGCAGAAGGATCGCTTGAGGCCAAGGGTTTGAGGTTGCTGTGAGCTAAGATGCCAGGGCACACTACCAAGAGTGACAAAGTGATACTCTGTCTCAAAAAAAAAAAAAAAAAAAAGAATGAAGACAGAAATTGCTATTTATCCAAAATTATCATGTGTTAGCAACTTCTTTGCATATTTACAACTTCATTTACTTCAACATAATCATAAATGGAAAACTAAGATTAAGAGAAATATAATTCTCACTCAATAAATATTTGACAATTTTAATTGATGTAAATAATCTTTAGCTGTTTATTTAACACTTAACCTAGTTGATCATTTTACTACCTTAAGGGAATTTGAGGGGACCATATTCTATAGTTTTGTTCTAGACTTTAATTTCACGGAGGAATAAAAGAATATTTACCTTACCTGAGGAGTAATTTCACATATTATTGTTTATCCTTAAACATTTGTCAAAACTTGGTGTCATTGTAGTATATCAGTTCTGTCATGAAACTTTTAGAATAATTTGATATTTACCTTTGTCATGACAGCAAAAAATGGCAAGCTTCAAAATGGTTTCTCTCATGACATTTGCTTAACTCAGGCAGAACCTATCTATCTAGTTTCTTTACCTTGCCTATTTGTTTCAAACGGCCTAATATTGTTGAAATAGTATGTCAAACCTTGCTGCTAATTCACGCATAGGTTGAGATGGATTTGTTTTCCCTACAGCTCATCATTATCTGCCTTTGTTGCAGATTGCCCTGTGACTCACTTTCAAGATTAAAATCACCAGAACAGAACTTCTCAAACCATCGGTATACCGTGTGTTCACTAGCCATGTCCATCTCAAAACTCCTGATATTTCGAGCTGTCTGGGCTTCCCTAGTTTCATGACAGAACTCATCTTCAAAAATGACACCAATTTTTGACACATGTTTAAGGACAAACAATACTGATAACTATTATTGTTCTTAAATATGAGATGTCCAATATCAAATCAAAAGTGTAGTTTGCATATTTCAAACAAGAAGAAGTACAACTGCTCAAAGTATGAGCCTAAACTATTGACAGTTTTGCCATCTCAAGGGTAGCTTACTTATGCCAACAGCCAAAGATGTTTTCCAAATTTGGTTCAGAATTGAATATTTTTCCTTCAAGAAGTGGTCCAAAGCCTGAAAGAAGTGGTGGTCAGTTGGTGCAAGGTCTGGTAAATACAGTGGATGACAAAGAGTTTACAATAGGAGCTTCTGTAGTTTGAGCAGTGTTGTTTGTGCAACATGTGGTTAGGAGTTCTCTTGCAAGAGGATTGTCTGGTCTCTTGACCAATCTCAGCTGCTTAATTGAAAACATCCTCATCATTTCATTCAATTGGTTACTACAGATATCCACTGTAATCAATGGGCCGGGTTTCATGAAACTGTAGTGGATTATATACGGGCTACACCACCAAACACACACCATTAGCATTTTGGGACTGTGTTTGGCACTTCATCTTATCCAACCATTGTGCCCAAGGCTTGCAACTGTGAAAAAGAATTCATTTTCATTGTTTGTAACTATATCGTGTAGAAATGATCCACCGTTATCCTGACAGCAAAAAAAGGCAAGCTTTGAGATGATGTCTCTTCTGACACTTGCTTAACTCAGGCAGAACTCATCCATCTAGCTTTTTTACCTTGCCGATTTGTTTCAAATGGTCCAATATTGTTGGAATAATACATCACACCTTGTTACTCATTCATGCAGCAGTTGAGAGGGATTTGTTTTCACTACAGCTTTCAGATCATTATCCACCTTTGTCTCAGGCCGCCCCTCTGACTCACTTTCAAGATTAAAATCAACAGAACGGAACTTCTCAAACCATTGGCATACTGTGTGACACGCTTTTCAAACCTTCGTTGATATTTTGAGCAGTCTGGGCTGCGTTGGTTTCATGAACTTTTATTCAAAGATGGCACCAATGTTTGAGTTACCCATGGTTTCAAAAAAATTGCCCTAAAACTTTTTTGAAAGATAATCACAAGCCAAAATGTGAGTTTGAAAGACTGAGGATGTATCTTCACAATAAAAATAAAACAGGAAATGTCAAAGTGCAATGGCACCGAGAGCAACTGTCCAACTTGGTACTTAAGGAAAGCAGACATACATTTTCTTCTGGACAACCTAGTGTTTCCAAACCCAGAGTGAAAAGGGGAACCTCCAACACAGTTTAGTGTTGCTGTAATCTGGAAAAGTTAAAATGTGTTTTGAGTTTTTCTGAGAAGAAAGAAAATAAATGAAAAGCAAACAAAAAAGCAAACAAAAGTGAGTGAGAATATGTCAAAATAGTAAAACAATTTTCAAGTAATTTAATTTTACCATTTATTGTGCCAAGCGATTTATTTTAGTATGTTTATGGTGCTGCATTCTCAGGTATATTTGGTAGAAGAGGAAGAAAGAAGAGCAGGGGAAGTGGTTGTGGTGGTGCTATGTATAAAGTGGTGGCACTATGTATAAATTGCTATTCACCTCACCAGTGTTTCTAGCCAGTAAATCTTCATTCTTTGAAATTTTTTAACAGGATATAACAGGATCCATTTAAGAATATCTCCTATAAAGCACCAAATTAGAGAATTAATGCATTATAGAGTGTTCTATATTTCCACTATGATATAATGGCATTGATACGGTAGAGACGAGCCTCCCTACCAGCTAGACTGATGCTCCAACCCAAGAAATCAATCAAAAGAGGTCTCTGCAATCAATGATTGGTTGGTTGCAAAAAAATTGCTTCTTCAGGCTGTTTTCAGGCAGAATTTAATATGGCTCGTTCAGAAAGAAAGTCAGTGAATATCTATTAAAATTGTGAAATTCTATTTCTTTTATGTCTCTGTCTTGATTGAAAATCACACAGGTAGCTAAAATGCCATTTTTGAGCCTAGAATCTTATTCTCCATTGTTCTGCAACCTAAATACTTAGAGGCAATTTTTCTCTGGTAGGGGCTGAGGATAGGCAAAAGAATATTTTTTTTCCTCCAGCTCAAGCTAATTTTCTTCTACATTTTTCTCAAAGTATGATTTAATAAGTATTTATTTGGTAATGCTTTATAAGCCCAACATAAAGGAAGACTAATCATGGCTGAATTCAGTGTCTCCCAACTGACTGCTGAGAGAATAGAACAAGTAAGATTGGAAAGAGATGGGCGAACAGGATGCTTGTAATAAATAGATTTTCCCTTGAAAGGAATAAAAGCTATTTTTGCTGTTCCTAGAAAAGTGAATTTTAAGTATCTTTTCTTGGAAAAGGAAGAGGTTTCATTGGTTATGAATATAATTTCTAAACTAATTCACCAATTTTTCTATTCCTAAAATAATTTTGTTGACTTGTTAAATTTAAGCTCC
Organism: Perodicticus potto; assembly: GCA_963574655.1. Taxonomy (NCBI): domain Eukaryota; kingdom Metazoa; phylum Chordata; class Mammalia; order Primates; family Lorisidae; genus Perodicticus; species Perodicticus potto. The sequence continues at coordinate 3,291 of CAUYRH010136746.1, read as the reverse complement.
AAAGAGTGATAAGTTTCAAGGTAATAATGTATTTAAAATACTTGCATAAAAAAGGATCTAAAATCATTTAAGTTTTGAATAAGGTGCAAATGTTTCAGCCTTGATTCAACTTTATATTACTTTAAAGTACAAATTTATTTCACCTTTTTTTTTTTAGGCATGTTTCTAGTCGAAGAAACAAAATGATTTTTGATACATACAACATTATATTTATGAGATGTTGTACATCATAGTCATGATACACAAAATCAAATATGCCAATTCACTAACAGTTCTTCAATTCAGAATAGTGAGTTTTGCATGCAAACAATTAGTTTTGGTAACACTTTATAATTAAAAAATATAAATATAAATTGACTCCCATTGATTTTAGGAACATAATAGATTTAGGTTATCATCTGTAGGTGGTTATTAATTAATGGTCTCAATGTTTTTAACGAACAGGATGGAATGATTGACATTATATTCTAACACTTAAATGACTACTAGGTTTTCATGACAGTGCAGAATAAATTGGCTATTTATTAAGGTCAATAAGTAACGGTTCTTGAATCTTAGCACCTGCCATCTATCAGATGAGACAGTACTATGAACTGATAATTATAATAGATTTTGATCTGTGTTATGTATGGAGAGTGTGCACTCAAAGTTTTGGGGGAAACACAGGGAGTGAGAGAAGAATACTATGTTCCCCAAAGCTTGGCTAATCATGTGCTTCTTGAAAAGGGTTTGGAAGAAATAAAACTTGTATACACCCTCTTCTGTTCTCTCTTGTCACTCTACTGCTTCCAGATGAGGACCTATACTTTAGTTGCTTCCTTAATGTGTTTGCTTACATCCTCTAGACAGATCACAGATCGTATGCAATGGTATTGAAACACATGTTACACTACATTGTTATTCAAGTTTTAATGTCAATATGCCTCATTACACTGGCTTCCCTGAAAACCAATGGAAGAAGCTTTGATTAATTTATGTAGCAACAGAATATGACACAATACACGTGCTAACATTTAAAAAGATAGAAAATCGGAGGTAAGGCCATTCCTGAAAGCTAAAATGGCACCCACCTAACACAATAAAGAATATAGCAAGAATAATTTCAAAACTCTAGAACTCAACATGGTTGGAAGTAATTTACCTTGTTCTAGTTCTTTATTTTCTAGAACATTTGCCCTCTTCTCCTATACTATGATTTATATTATTATTATATTTATTTTCTCACCCACATAAAAGATCTTTAAAAAAGAATATAGGACTCTTTCATTTTAAGATATTTCACCAAGACTAAGAAAAATGCCAAAGGTGATATCAATTTGAGAATATCAAAATTGAAATTCAACCTCAGGTCTCAGTGGTTCCTAAGTTAGTTTTTCCAAAGTAATGGTCAAATTTAGATAATAACTAACAAAGTTCTTAAATTTTATTTCAACTAAATAATTATATATTGAGGAACTACCATCTACAAAATAATCTTTAAATAATAATAAAACATAAAAGTGAGCAACATAGAATCTATTTTCTTGAGTTAATAATGGTCTGCTGTATAGTCCAGATAGTTATAGGTGAAGAAATAGTAGTTATGACAGAAATAGAAAACTAAAGCATTCTATGGAAACAGAGGATTCAACCCTATTTGGGAGGATTGAGAAAGGGTTTGAGGATGAGGTCTTATTTGAGCTGAATATTTAAATATCCAACACTTTAAAAATAAATAAATAAATATCCATCACCTTAATAAAATAATAAATAAGTTATCTTCTTCCTAAGCTTAGCACTGAATTAATACCTTACATATAGGGAGAAATACTTAGGTGTATATACTCTTTTTATTTTTGCCATCTGAGTTTCAACAGTCAGTAACTACCTAATGCAACATATTCTTGTCTTGGGAGTAAAAATGACAGATACCTATGGAAAGACAAATCATGGGGGACAGAGTATTTCTAAAAGATATAACGTCCCTTGTCTGTGTGAATTTTCTCCCTTCAGTGACAACTTTGTAAGGCGTTGATTATATTCTTTTTTAAGCAAGAGGGTGATTCCTTTATAGAAGTCAGATTTCAAAACAGAGGCCTTAGATAGAAATCTCAGTTTCAAGAACGTGAGACACAAATGTACAACTTTGGAAAGGAAACATTGCGTGTGGTGGGAATTCTGAGGTTAGAATTCTGTGTCAGTTTCATAGTGTGTAATGAGAAGACCAGAAAGGTAAAGTAAGGCAAGCAAGCAAGGGAGACCAGTGGGGGGAACAAGCGTTCTCCCACTCTCTTGTAATGATGCTAATGGCAGCATAAGGGCTCCACCCCAATGTACTAGTTACCTCCCGAGACCTGCCTCCAAATACCTGCATGTTAGGATTAAGATATCAGCATATGAATTTTGAAGAGAAAAAACTATTAAATCCCTAGCACTCTGCCTCCAGGCCTCCAGACTTCATGTCCTTCTCACATGCTAAATATTCATTCCATCACAACATCTGCAAGGTCTTAAGTCAGACTTGAAGTTAAAACCCTTAACTATCATCTAAATCAGATATAATTGAGATAGTGTGACGGGAGATAGGATTGATCCTGAGGCAAAAATTTATCCCTCGTTGTGATTGTGAACCTGTTCTACCACTGTATTTTGGAGGCACAGAATTATGTCGCAAGTTACATGGTTCCAAAATAAAAGGACAGATCAGGCAAAGCATAAATGTTTTCATTCCAAAAGGAAAGAAGGAAGGGGTGGTGGCTCTCAACAGTCCAAAACTTAGCAAGGTGACCTACATGAGATCTTAAGCCACCAAAGTAATCCTTTTTGCCTCAGTGCTCTGTGGTGGCAATGTCACCCTCATGGCTCTCCAGTGACCCCACCTGTGCTGTGGCCCTGCCAGGGAACACTGTGCCCACTTGGCTCCAGCCATCCCCATGGCTTCTGTTGAATACAGTCTACACTGTTGAAACCTAGGCAGTGTGCTGATGATTTCTGAGTCACTTTGGGGCCATTCTTTCTTTGGCTTCAAAAACTGATTATTAGCAACTAGTAACCTTGTGATTACATCCTGTAAAATCCAAGGAGTCTGGCATTCTTTCTTTATCCTTTCTTAATTCTATCCCCTTTAGTTCAAACTGGCAGTTTTCTTGCTGGAGCGGCTGATTAAATCACTGGTTCACACGTTCTATAGTTTGAATGCCCCCGAAATTCATGTGTTGGAAACTTAATCCCCAATGTAACAGTGCTGGGAGATGGGGCTTTTGGAGGGTGTTTAGTTTATGAGGGCTCTGCCTTCGTGAATGACTTAATGAC
>CAUYRH010136745.1:0-51746 GCA_963574655.1 Perodicticus potto | reverse complement strand
CATCCCCTGAGGGCCAGGTTGGTCCAAAGATAAGCCAAGCAGTCCCTCTGAGAGTATTCTAATCCCTGCACTCTGTCCTGGCTGGTACCGCCTCAGGCAAATCCTTCACATGCCTTGGTTGCCAGTCCACTCTGCCGGCACCGGAGAAGCCTCTGCCAGCACCAGAGAAGCAGCCCACTTCCTCTGGCCACCCAGAAGACTGGGAGTGTCTCCTCAAAACATCCCCAGGGGTGCAGCTCTCCTGCTATTGTTCCTGGAGCTGGCTGTCGTTTTGTGCCTTAGGAGACCTTCCCCCCAGCCAGGTCTCCTCTCGGCTCACTCCACTCTCACCACTCCCGAGCCAGAAAACCAGCACAGTTCAGCAACAGTCTGTGCCCATCCACACCCCTCAAGAAAATCTCCAAGAATCTGGACTCTGTGGGGAACGAGCCTTCAGACCTCAGGGTGAGAGTGGAGGGGAACACCAGGAACTCCGACTTGCAGGTAGAGAGTATATACAGTTTTATGCCTGGCTGGAGAGCGCCATGGCACCCTAGAAGGGGAAGGAGGTTTGGTTTTTAGAAGGTCTCTCCCGTGGGGTAGAATGGGAGGACATCCGGACTCTGCTTGCTTGTTTGTATGGAGGTATGCCGTATACTGTGAACCTTCTTCATGGGGGAGGGGACTCCCGTCCGCTTGGTGATGTGCTCTGTACCTTTTTGTTTGTGTCCTCGGGGTCTCAGATCTCCCCAGCAGGGTTGATGTGCGCTCTTCAACCTTTTCTTTTGGCTCAGATCCAAATCATCAGCTTTCTTGCTGAGTTTCTGTCCTTTAACACTCCTTCTGGATGAGAACCTCTGTGGAAAGCTGGCTACAGATCACCATCTTGGCTCCTCCCCTACTCTTTTTTCTTTAAAAAATTTTTTTCCCCTTCTAGCTCTTCAATCTTCTCATCCTTTTAGTGCTGCATCAACAGGACTCACTGAAACTTTTGGCCAGAGACCCAGTAACTTAAAGAGCAAGAGGATGTGAACGGAAAATTAGGTCAAGGAAATAGATAAAAGAATACACCCATGAGGAAGAATCAGCAGAAAAATACTGGCAATATGAAAAACCAGTCCAGAGCAACCCCCCAAGGGACCATGGTGAGGTAGGTACTGCAGAGGATTCCACCTATAAAGAAATGTTAGAAATGACAGAAGGAGAATTAAATGAAGGAAATTGCTGAGAAAGTGGAAAATAACTAAAAGGAAATCCAAAAACAGAATCAAATAAGAGATGAACGATATGAAGAATATAGAAAGGATATGGCAGAGCTGAAGGAATTGAAGCAGTTAATTAGGGAACTTAAAGATGCAATAGAAAGTATCAACAATGGATTAGACCATGCAGAACAAAGAATCTCGGAGGTAGAGGACAAAGCTCTTGAGATAACACGGATAGTTAAAGAGTCAGAAAGGAAGAGAGAGAAAGCAGAATGTTCACCGACAGAATTATGGGACTTCATGAAGCATTCAAACATATTAGTTATAGGTATCCCTGAAGGGGAAGAGGAATGCCCCAGAGGAATAAGCTGTGCTAGAGAATATTATAAATGAAAATTTCCCAACTATCACCAAGGATTCTGACACACTCCTTTCAGAGGTATATTGGATTCCAGGTTGCCTCAACTCAGATACAGACTTTTCAAGACAAATTGTGATGAATCTGTCTAAAGACAAGACAAAAGAAAAGATTTTGCAAGCTGCCAGTAGTAAGCATCAGTTGACCTACAGGAGCAAATCCATCAGAGTAACTGCAGACTTCTATAATGAAACTTTTCAAGCCAGAAGTCAATTTCCATCCCAGAATTCTATATCCTGCTAAGCTAAGCTAAGCTTTAAAATTGATGGAGAAATAAAATATTTTACTAATATGGAAACATTGAGGAAATTTGCCACAACAAGATCAGCTCTACAGGAAACATTTAGACCTGTTCTACACACTGAGCCTCACAATGGACCACTACCAAAGTAAGCACCCAGAAATTAAAGAACAAAACCTAGCTTCCACAATGATGCAAAAGATAAAACTAAGCAACAGGCTTTCACAAAATAAGATTAATAGTATGCTACCACACTTATCAATTATCTAAATAAATGTTAATGGCTTGAATTCCCCACTAAAGAGGCATAGACTGGATGATTGGATTAAAAACCACAAACCATCCATTTTCTGTCTGCAGGAAACACATCTAGCCTCAAAATACAAATTAAAACTCAGACTTAAGTGTTGGAAGACAATTTTTCAGGCAAACAGAATTCAGAAGAAAAAAGGCTTGCAATCTTATTTTCAGATACATGTGGATTTAAAGCAACTAAAGTCAAAAAAGACAAAGATGGACACTTCATATCGGTCAGGGAGACAATACAATAAGAAGACATTTCAATTCTACATATTTATGCACCCAACTTAAATGCTCCCAGAGTCTTGAAAGAGAGCATAATAAGTCTGAGCAATATGATATCCTATAACACTATAATAACAGGGGACTTTAACACTTCTCTTACAGAGCTGGATAGATCCTCTAAACAGAAATTAAACAAAGATATAAGGTCCTTAAATGAAACCCTAGAACAACTGTGCTTGATAGATATACATAGAACACTAACTCAAAGATAAAGAATATAAATTATTCTCATTGGCTCATGGAACATTCTCCAAAATTAATCATATCTGGGGACACAAAATAAACCTTAACAGAATCAAAATAATTGAAATTTTACCTTGTATCTTCACAGACCAGAAAGCATTCAAGTCCAACAAAAACATTCAATCCCACACAAAGACATGGAAATTACACAACCTTATGCTGAACAATAGTTGGGTAGAGGAAGAAATAAAAGAGGAAATCAAGTAATGAGCATAACAACAATGAAGACACAAGCTACCAAAACCTGTGGGATACAGCAAAAGCAGTCCTGAGAGGAAAATTCATTGCTTTATATGCCTACATCCGAAAAACAGAAAGAGAGCACATCAACAAACTCACAAGCCATCTATGAAATTGGAAAAAGCCTAAACCTAGCAGAAGAAAAGAAATATCCAAAATTAAATCAGAGATCAATGAAATTGAAAACAAAATAATCATTCAGAAAATTAATGAAACAAGGAGATATTTTTCTGAAAAAGTAAACAAAATAGATAAACCTTTGGCCAGACTTACTAGAAATAGAAAAGCAAAATCTCTAATAACCTCAATCAGAAATGATAAAGGGGAAATAACAATTGATGCCACAGAGATACAAGAGATTATCTCTGAATACTACAAGAAACTCTATGATCAGAAATTTGACAATGTGAAGGAAATGGATCAATATTTGGAATCAAAATCTTTCCCTGAACTTAGCCAGGAAGAAAATGATCTGAACAGACCAATTTCAAACACTGAGATCAAAGAAACAATAACTCCCCTCCCCCCAATGCCCTGGTCTGGATGGCTTCACACCAAAATTCTATCAAACCTTCAAAGTAGAGCTTATTCTCATACTGCAGAAATTATTCCAAAAAATTGAGGAAGAAGGAATCTTCCCCAACATGTTCTACAAAGCAAACATCACCCTGGTAACAAAACCAGGAAAAGACCCAACTAAAAAGGAGAACTTCAGAACAATTTCACTAATGAATATAGATGCAAAAATTATCAAAAAATCCAAGTCAATAGGTTACAGTTTATCATCAAAAAAGTCATACATAATGATCAAGTAGGTTTCATCCCAGGGAATGAAATAGTTTATCATCAAAAAAGTCACACAACATGATCAAGTAGGTTTCATCCCAGAGATGCAAGGCTGGTTTAACATACACAAGTCCATAAATGTTATTCACCATATCAGCAGAAGCAAAAACAAAGGCCGTATGATCCTCTCAATAGGCACAGAAAAACCATTCAATAAAATCCAGCATCGTTTTTTAATTAGAAGACTGAAGAGTATAGGTATACATGGCACATTTCTTAAACTGATCGAAGGTATCTATGACAAAACCACAGCTAATATTTTGCTGAATGGAGTAAAACTGAAAGCTTTTCCACTTAGAACTGGAACCATACAAGGTTGTCCTCTGTCACCATTACTATTCAACACAGTGCTGGAAGTTCTAGCAATACAATCAGGCAATAGAAGGAAATAAAGGGCATCCAAATGGGAGCAGAGGAGGTCAAACTCTCTCTCTTTGCTGATGATATGATCTTATACTTCGAGAACCCCAAGACTCAACCACAAGACTCCTGGAAGTGATAAAAAAGCACAGTAATGTCTGAGGACATAAAATCAATGTCCACAAGTAGCCTTTGTTTACACCAACGGTCAAGATGAGAGGCTAATTAAGGACACAACTCCCTTCACCATAGTGTCAAAGAAAATGAAATACTTAAGAATATACCTAAAAGAGAGGTGAAGGACCTATATAAAGCAAATTATGAAACCCTAAGAACAGAAATAGCAGAGGATATTAACGAATGGAAGAACATTCCATGCTTATGGCTGGGAATAATCAACATTGTTAAAATGTCTATACTTCCAAAAGCAATCTACAGATTCAATGCCATCCTTATTAAAATACCAACCTCGTACTTTCAAGCCTTGGAAAAAATAATTCTTCATTTTGTATGGAACCAGAAAAAATCCTGAATAGCAAAGGCATTTCTTAGTAATAAAACCAAAGCCAGGGGCATCAGAATACCAGACTTTAGGCTGCACTACTAGGCCATGGTGGTCAAAAAAGCATGGTACTGACACAAAAATAGAGACATAGACATTTGGAATCAAATAGAAATCCAGAAAATGAATCTAACATTTTGCATCCACCTAATCTTCAGTAAACCAAAGCAGAACATACAATGGAGGAAAGAATCCCTATTCAATAAATTGTGCTGGGAGAACTGGATATCCACATGTAAAAGACTGAAACTGGACCTGCACCTTTTTCCACTCAAAAAAAAATTGATTCAAGATGGATAAAAGACCTAAATTTAAGGCATGAAATTATAAAAATCCTCAAGGAAAGAATAGGAAAAACACTTGAAGGTATCAGCGTGGGGAAAGACTTTATGAAGAATACTTCCATGACAATTGCAACAACAACAAAAATAAACAAATGTGACTTAATTAAACTGAAAGCTTCTGTACAGCTATGGAGATAACAACCAAATAGACAACTTATACAATGGGAAAGGATATTTGCATATTTTGAATCAGACAAAACTTGATAACTAGGATCTACAGAGAATTCAAATTAATCCACATGAAACAAGCCAACAATCCCATATATCAATGGGTAAGATAGATGAATCGAATCTTCTCTAAAGAAGACAGATGAATGGCTAACAGATGAAAAATTGCTCATTGTCCCCAATTATTAGAGAAATGTAAATCAAAACCACCCTGATATATTTTCTAACCCCAGTGAGAATGGCCCACATCACAAACTCAAAACTGCAGATGCTGGTATGGATGATCTTAAGGAATCTCAGAAAGATTAAAAAAGACAAAGACAATTCAAAACACCAGGAAATCAATTCATGATCTGATTTAGAAAGTCAACAAATATAGATATTATAAAAATGAAATAAGGAATTTTAGAATTGCAGAATTCCATGAATAAAATAAAAGTACAATAGAGCTTCAACAACAGATTAGATCAAGCAGAACAAATAATTTCTGAACTTGAAGATCTTTTGAGATAAGCCAGTCAGGAAAAAAAAAAAAAAGAATAAAAACGAATAAAGAAAGCCTATATGGCATATGATATACCACAAAGTGAACAAATATTCACATTATGGGAGTTGTACAAGGAGGGAAAGTAGGAAAAGTTATAGAAAAATTATTTAGTAAATAATAGCTGAAAATTCTTAAGTCTTAGGAGAGCTATGGACATTTAGATGCAGGAGTCTCATTTCCTAGATGGATTCAACAACAACAACAAAATCCTACTCTATTTGCAGCATATTCCCACTAAGATAAATCAAAGACAAAAAAAAAAAAGAATTCTAGAAGAACAACAACAATAAAAAGCATGTCAAGTGACATAAAAGGCAATCCTTATTAGAATAAAAGAAAGTTTCTCAGCAGAAAATTTGTGGGCTAGGAGAAAATGAGATGATATGCATATATGAAAGCTGCTGGAGGAAAAAAGAAAAACCTCTCTTAGCCAGGAATACTATATCAAACAAAGTTATTATTTAGAAATGAAAGATAAATGAAGTCTTTCCCAGAAAAACAAACACTGAAGAAATTTATCATCACTAGACCAACCCTACAAGAAATGCTTAATGGAATCCTACATCTGAAAGTGATAGGATGATATCTACCCTCATGAAAACACATGGATTTGTACGACTCGCTGGTAGAGCATATATAAAAAAATGAAAGAGAAAGGAATTAAACATTACTACTACCAAATACAAAAAACAAACCAGAAAGAAAACAAGGAGAGGAAGAAATGAACAAAGAATAAATAAAACAATCACAGGATTGTAATAAGCATTTCTAGAAAGAAGATATACAAATAACCAACAGGTATGTGAAGAAATGCTCAGCATCACCAATCATCAAGGATCTTAAGAACAAAATCACAATGAGATGTTATTTTACCCCACTTACAATAACTAATATTAAAAGAAAAAATGGTAAATGCTGGTGAGTATGCAGAAAAAAGGGAATTCTTCTACACTGTGAGCGGGAAAGCAAATTAGTATAGCTATTATGGAAAACAATAGAGAGGTTTCTCTCTCTCTCTCTTTCTCTCTCTGTCTCTCTCTGTCTATCTCTCTCTCTCTCTCTCTCTCACACACACACACACATAACATACACTAACATATAGAGCTACCATATAATCCAGCTTTCTCATTACTGGATATTCATTCAAAGGAAATGAAATCAGTATTTTGACGAGATAAATGCATCTTTGTGTTAATTAAAGCACTATTCCCAGTAGCCTAAATATGGAATCAGCCTTAGACATCTGCCAGTACACGAGTATGTAAAGAAAACGTGGTGCACACACACACAAAATGGAATGCTATTCCATAAGGAGAATGAAATCTTGCCATTTGTAGCAACATAGATGGGTCTGGAGGATGTGATCTTAAGTAAAATGAGTCAGGCCAAGAAATATAAATTCCACATGTTTTTGCTCATAATGTGGGAGCTAAAAAAATAAAGTCAAGCTCTTAGAAGTAACAGTAGAGTTGTGGTTACCAGAGAATGTGAAGGGCAGGGGGAGGAGAAGAGAGGGAAAGATTGGTTAATGCATACGGAATTGCACCAAGATAGGATAAATATTTCTAATGTTCCCTAGCACTGTAGGGTGAATATAGTTAATATCAATTGATTTTATATTTTAAAAAAGCTATCAGAGATGATTTTTAATGTTCCCAACACAAAGAAATTATGTTTTAGTTAATGGATGTGTTAATCACCTTGATTTGATATATTGTATTTATTGTATCAAAATATCACTCTGTATCCCATAAATCAATTATTACTATGTGTCAAGTAAAAAGTTAAAAAACAATATCCACACAAGATAGCCCTCGACCATATTGCTTAAGTAGTGAATTCTGCCAAATATGTAAAAAAGAATTAATACCAATTCTTCTCAAATGGTTCAGAAAATGAAGAGAAAATTTTCTAATTCATCCTATGAGGCCAATGTTACTTAGATAACAAAGATACACAAAGAAACAAAGAGGAAAAGACCCTACAGACTATTATCCCTTTTGAATATGTTGCAAAATCCTCAGTGAAATACTAGAAAACAGAATTCAGCAGCATATTAAAAGGATTACACATTATGACTAAGTGACATTTATTCCCAGAATGCAGAAATAGCACACTCCACTAAAATAAATCAACATGATACATCAAATTAATAGCGTGAAGACAAAGTGAAAAACATTGGAAAAATTTCTACATCTTCTCTTATTGAAAAGGCACTCAATAAATAAGGAATAGAAGAAACTTCCTCAACATATCTAAAATCAGCACATTGTACCCCATAATGTAATGTATACATGATCTATATGTTTATGACTTAATTTTTAAAAGGCCATATATGGAAAACATGTGGCTAACATCATCTTCAATGGTGAAAGATTGACAATTCCTTCCATAAGGTAGGAAGCAAAACAAGGACTACTTTATCATTTCCATTCAAAGTAATATCAGTCTCCTGATTTAAGTACTAACCAGCCCTGACCCTGTTTAACTTCTAAGATATGATGAGATTAGCAACATTAAAGTTGTATGGCCATAGACAAAAATAATATTGGATATTGTACCCAGAGAAATTAGGTAAGAAAAAAAATAAAAGCCTATCCAAATTCAAAAGGAAAAAAAAATGATCAATTTATCAAATGACATGATCATATTCATGGAAAAACCTAAAATTCCACAACATTTTTGTTAGAACTAATACACTAATTTATCAAAGTTGCAGGATATAAAATAAATACCCCAAATCTATTGCATTTCAATATAAAAATCATGGACAATACCAAAAAGAAATCAACAATTTTATTACAGCAGCACTAACAAGAATAAAATACTTAGGTGTTAATCTAACCAAAGGTATAAAAGAGTTTTACAATGTAGACTACATGACCATGTATAAAGAGACTAAAGGAAACATAAATACATGGCAAATCATCTCACAGTCAGGGATCAAAAGATTAAATGTTGGTATTATTACAAACTAGCCAGATGCAATCCCTAGATTAAATGCAATCATCATTAAAACTCCAATAACATTATTTTGCAGGAATAGAAAAACCCATCTTAAAATTCATGTGAGACACCAAGGGACTCAGAAGAGCTTAAACAATCTTGATAAAGAATCATTCTGGAGGACTCAAGATTCTCAATTTAAAAATTTGCTACAAAATTTGCTACAGTAATCAAAGCATGTGGTATTGGCATAAGTATAGACATATAGAACAATAGAATTAGACAGTCCACCTATAAACCCTCAGATGTGATTCACATAATTTTTAGAAGGTATACGAAGACTATTCAATGGCTTTTTGGTAAACAGTACTTGGAAATTTGGCCACTTGCATGAAAATAGGTGAAGCTGGATTCTTACCTTATACTACATACAAGAAGAAAAGCTCTGAATGGATCAAAGATCTAAACACAACATCAAGAACTAATGAAAAAAATAGGGTAAAACTTTGTGGCAATTGATCTGATGATGATTTCTTGGATATGGCACCAATAGCATAGGCAATATAAAAAAATTAATAAATTGCACTTCATCAAAATGAAAACTTTTGTGCCTCAAAGTACACAATGAAGGGAGTAAAAATGCAACCAAGTAATAGGAAAATTATTTTCAAATTATATTCCCAATGAGAGATTAGCAACCAGAATATCTAAAGAACTCTGAATGAAAAGACACAATCCAATTCTAAAGCAGACAAAGGTCTTGAATGCACATTTCTAAAGACTATGGACAAATGGTCAACCAGAACATGAAAAAATGCTCAGAGTCAGTAATCACTGCATTAGAAATACAAATCAAAACCATAATGGAATACCACTTCACACCTAATGGGATTTAATAATTTTTAAAATGAAACATAGCAAGTGTTGGTGAGGGTATGGAGAAATTAGAAATATTTATTTATTTATTTTTAATTTTTATATATACATGTGTTTATTAGGTTTCCACTTTTTGCCTTCACAGAATTAAAAAGGCTTAAAATTTAATAAAAATAACAATGTTTAAGATAAGGACTAAAACAAAAACCTCGTAAAGAATGAATGAAGAGAAATACATTCAGAAAAGAAATCAGATGATTACTGCATCGAAATATTAAGCAATATTAATAATAATAATGCAAAGAAAGTAACGTTCAGATTGTCAAATAAGAGTATGTCTATTATAGAATGCTTTGACTCTGAGGCTCAGTATGGAGTCATCAGTTAACTTCTTCTCTTTTTTTCCCCCAAAGTCTCAAAAAATACACAACTAACACTTATAAATAAAAGATAATTTCAAAAACAAATCATGCCAAGTCTTATAGACAATAGAAGAAGAAGAAATATTTCTTTTCTTTATTTTTTTTTTTTATTAAATCACAGCTGCGTACATTAGTGCAATCAAGGGGTACAATGTGCTGGTTTTATATACAATCTGAAATGTTTTCATCAAACTGTTTAAGATAGCCTTCATGGCATTTTCTTTCTTTCTTTCTTTTTTTTTTTTCCAGTGGTAAGACAGAATTTATTTACAGAAAAGAATACAGAAAACACTAAAGCTCCTGGTAGAGAGAGAGAACTCAAACGGGGAGAGAAAAGCTCTCTCCGTTTCTCTCTCGGTCTTTCCCTGTCTCCCCCTTTAGGCTTTCAGTCTCGGGGGTATATTTAGGTGTATGGGTTCCTTGGCCAGGAAAGGAATGAACACAGTCCCTTCCACCAGGGGCAAGGTGAATGAATGTACCAATGAATGAACACAGTCCCTTCCGGGGGGCAAAGTGAATGAATGTATCAATGAATGGATACAGTCCATTCATGGAATTGAGGCCTAGGAAATTCACATGAAATTGACCTAGGCATAGGAAATTGGGGCTCCACATTTAGTCTTAAGTGTAAAGTGAAGGAGACACCAAGGCACAGGTGTCTCCTCGGCAGTTGTCCGGCCTTTTTGGCTATTGGAACCTCTGTTGGGGGTTGGAGGTCCCCCTCCTTGCCTGTCATCCAGCCCGCTGGTTCTTCAGCTGGCTGCCGCAGCACAGACACCGCCAAGGAGGAGGCGGCAGGTCCGCCAGCTCCACTGAGCTGGCTAGGGCGCCAAATGTCCTGCGTCAATTCTCCCTCTCCGAGTAGAAACTCTAACTGCTATTAGGGAAAAGACTCGATCTAACTGTTTCCTGCTGAATCTGGCGATGGATGATAGAAGGGGGCAGTTAGGGTTTCTCCGGAGGGAGAGTGATACAGGGGTTCACGGACTGGAACCAGAAGAAGAAATATTTCAAAATCATTCTACTTAATCTGGATACACCTGATATTAAAATTGGAGAAAATATATTGTTATAAAGGGAAATTACAAATAATTTTCACTTATAAATGAAGATGCAATACCCTAAACAACATATTAACAAATTGAATTAAAAATTAATGTTTAAGTAATGTACTTTGGTCAAAATTGAACCCAATTTATGTGAGAATTAGTCACTATTTTCTTAGAAATTAGAACTCTTGTACATTGCTCGTGGAAATGCAAAATTCACACCTGCTGTGGAAAACAGATTGGTGGTTCCTTAAAATGTTTAACAGAGTATTATGTGATCCAGCAACAGACACTCAAATAGATACTTGTATACCAAGGTTCATAACAGAATTTTTCACAATAGCTAAAAGGTGAAAACAAGCTAAATGTCCATCAGCAGATAAATGGATAAAATGTGGTCTATACATACTATGGAATGTTATCCTAGAAAGATGCTATTTTGATTCATACTGAAGCAAGGATGAACCTGGAAAATATTATACTAAGCAAAATAAGCCAGACATTAAAGGTCAGACACTGTGTGACTGCCTCTTGCATTTAGAATAGGCAAATTTCTACAGACAGAATGTGGAACTGAAGTTACCAGAGGATGGGGAGGGGGAGCAATGGGGAGTTATTGTTTCTTGGGTGCAGAAGTTCTGTTTCGGATGATGACAAATTTCTGAAAATGAGTAGTGGTGAGGGTTGCCTAACATTGTGGATGTACTTAATGTAACTGAATTGCACACAGATGATTAAAACAAACAAACACACATGAGACACACACACAGAAAAAAAAAATACGAGGGAAAAAAGAGTTCCAGGACTCGATGCTTCTCACTTCAGGCAGGTGATGGTCCTGCATTCCAACTTATGAGAACCACCATCACAGACTCTTAGGTTGATTCACCCCTTGATCCACTGTCCTTTCCACTGGCTTTGCCCCCCCACATGCTGTGCTCATAGAGACACTTCCTTTATGTAACACCTCACTCTCCACTTTCAATTACCCTACATTTCTGGCCCCTCGCCCATCATTCTCACTCTCATGCGGGCCAACAGCAACCTTTGGAGGGCCAGGGCATCAGAGCCAGGCTTCAAAGGTGAGGTTTAAAGGTCCCACACAACGGAGCTGTCTCTGCTATCTCGTCTCATCTGCCTGAGGCTGATGATTAACCCAGAACTTATAAAAAGAAAGTGTCATCCCTTAGATGGGGAAAGCACTCCTGCAGCCATGGCCAGCACGCTAAGCCCCAGCACCATGGCTGGGACCCCAGAGCCACCTGCACTGTCAGAGCGTATCCAAAACCCTACAGACATCTCTGTCATTGTCGTGTATTTCGTGGTGGTGATGGCTGTTGGGCTGTGGGTATGTGGGAAACCAGTGGGCTTTCAGGGTGGGAGGGAAAGGTGTGGTGTGACCAAGCTGAGACAAAACTGAAAGTTTTTGCGAATGTCCTTGTTTTTCTTTTCCAGAATTGCTTCTGTTTGTGTGTGTGTGTGACATAAATAATGCTTACACTGACAATATATTCTCTAGGCAGCCCCATTGTGTGAATGTGACTAACTGTGAGCTCCTCAGACTTATTCTGTTTGGCATCTCCAGCACCTGTTATACAGAACAGATGTGCTATTCTTTTATGATTTCATTTCTCCTGCCTTCCTTTGTTGTTTGCTCACTTTCTAACTTAGTGAGTTGGGTGCTTAATTCATTAACAATCATTCTTTCTTTTCAGTAATGAGTTTGAGGCTGCAAATTTTCTTCCAAGCACAGCTGAAGGGTTACCTCATGTTGTTTTCATAAATACAAATCAACAGAGAAGTTGGGACGGAAGTTGAAGAATAAGATTTCTCAAAATTATCCCAGTTCTGGGTCTTTGTAACACTATGACTTAGAAGTTCTTTAAAATGTGAAGCTATATAAGTTTTCAAGAACAAGTTTCTCTGTGTAGGAGTGCTGAAAAAGCCACCACCATAAGCTCTGGCCAGAGCACGTAGGCTGTGTTGGGTGCTTTTCCTGTGGTGTGACCCTCCCCTGTCTTCTCTTCTGCTCAGGCGATGCTGAGGACCAACCGAGGCTCTGTGGGAGGCTTCTTTCTGGCTGGCCGAGATATGGCCTGGTGGCCGGTAAGTGGACCGCAGTATCCTGTGCATAAAATTCCTGGATGTGTGTTTAAGAGCAAATATCAAAAACATTTGGGATGTGGTCATTTCTGATGTACATTGGTTTCCCACTTGTTGGTGGTTCTTTTTCCTAAATCCCTGACCTCATGGCTCTGCCCTATGATTTGTGGAAATACATTGTGTCCCCAGATATGACAGAAGGTGGAGTCTGGCATTTAAGCACTCCAAGTTTAGCCCTACCTCATATTCTTTCTATTCTGATATTCATCAAGAAATCTGTGCTTTGGTTGCTAACTAACCCTGCACATTGCTCCTGTTGCCCAGTTCTGAGCTCAGACCACCCCTCTGGTTTGGATTCCCGCACCCCCTCTGCTCCCTTCTTTCAATGACTGTCTTAAGCCCTTCCTAATCTGGGAAGATCTCTCACTCCAGCCCTGCCCTGCATGTCTGGATTTTCTTTTGTACACAGTTAGTGGCAGTGGATGGTGTCCCTGTGAGGGTGCTAGTGGTGATATCTCTCTGACCCTTGCACTGTGAGTTCAGATGTGTGGCCTCAGGGACAGTGTTCTATAGCAGCAGAGGCTGCCTCTTCCTCTTTGAATGGGGAGACTGTCAGCCCTGGCTTGGATAGACAGTGGGTGCTCAGTAAATGCTTCCTTCACTGGTCTGTGGACCCATTTGCTAAATGGTATGGAGGAAAGTGGAGATTGGGGACTGTCCTGGCTGTTGTGATTTAAGCAGACCAGCTGCATGCATGGAATGGATTATTTAGGTCATTCAATCAGAAATTTTTTTCTGAGGAATGTTTTGGAAAACATGTAAGGCTGAAGCAATCCCAAAGCCGCAAACAAGTTCAATCCCATCCCTTTGACCCAAATATCTGAATAGAAAGAGTGAATTCACAGAGGGTTAAAAACATGGGGACGGAAGAACCACGGCAGGTCCCACACCCCAGTGCTGTTCTGCTAGGAGTGGGGTTCATCTGTGTCCATTCAAGAGATCGCTTTAACCATCAAGCCTTAAGAACAGACAACGTGCTGAAAAAGAGATGAATGGGAAGAGGGTCCCATGGCAGGAAGGACAGAGAACGACTCCTTCCTAATCAGCTTTAGGGTCCTCCAGGATGATTAAATGGGCAGGAACTTGTGAGATGGGAGGTCTGGCTGTTCTTGGATCTTGAGCCAAGGACAGGCTCAAATCAAAGCATTTAGGTAGATAGATCAACGTTCCCTAAGGCAGGACTCAAGGAGCTTCTCTGTATAGACCACATTGCAATTATTTTAGAGATCTTGGGCTGTATAGACTATTGTAACCACACAACCCTGCCACTGTAGAACAAAAGCAGCCACGGTCACTATGTAAACCCAGTGAGCGTGGCTGTGTTATAATAAAACTATTTATGGGCACTGAAATTTGAATCATATAATTTCACATTTTCACAATTTCACATCTCACAAAGTATTTTTATGTGTATATTTTAAACCTTTTTTAATACTTCAAAAATGTAAACAGCATTCTTGGGTTATGGGACACACAAAACTGGCGACAGGCTGAATTTAGCTCACGAGTTTACTGATTCCCATTTTGAGGAGTAGGGATTGAAACATTGCAACTCAATCCATTTTCAAGGAGTCTGATTTGGGTCATTGGATTCTAATCCTAATACCTTCTCTTGCATTCCAGATGGGAGCCTCTCTCTTTGCCAGTAACATCGGCAGCACCCACTTTGTGGGGTTGGCTGGGACAGGAGCGTCTTCGGGAATCGCCACTGCAACATTTGAATGGCATGTAAGTGACAACATTGTCTTTTTCTTTAAATCAATCCTATGTCTCAGCATTCTTCAGGTTGCTATACCAAAATACACATAGCACAGACTGGGTACTTTTATTTATTTATTTATTTATTTATTTAGTTTTGTTTTTGAGACAGAGTCTCACTATGTCACCCTCAGTAGAGTGCAGTGGCATTGCAGCTCACAGCAACTTCCAACTCTTGGGCTTAAGCAATTCTCTTGCTTCAGCCTCCCAAGTAGCTGGGACTACCGGTGTCCTCCACAATGCCTGGCTGTTTTCTGTTGCAGTTGTCGTTGTTTAGCTGGCCAGGGCCGAGTTTGAAACCATCAGCCTTAGGGTATGTGGTTGGCACCGTAACCACTGTGCTATGGGTGCCAAGCCAGACTGGGTAATTTATAAAGAACAGAGATTTTTTTTTCTTTCAGTTCTGGAGGTTGGGATGTCAAAGGTCAAGGGATATGCATCCTGTGAGGGCCTTCTTGGTGTGTTAAGGGGGAAGGAGGAAGGGGACTAAAGCCTGAGAGAGAGAGTGTGTGTGAGAGAGATAGAGACAGAGGAGAGAGAGTTGGAGGGGTGAGGGGGAGAGAGAAGAGAGAGAGACAGGAGAGAGATATGGACGTGAGAGAGAGGAGAGAGAACTAGAAAGAGGGAGGGAGGAGAGAGGAGAAAGAGGAGAAAGAGCAGAGAAAGAGGAGGGAGAGACAGAGAGAGGAGAAAGAGCAGAGAGGGTCAAACGTAACCTTATATCAGGAACCCACTCCTTAGATAACTCATCCCCTTGATAGAATCATCTTTTGAAAGTTTTTACACCACTCATCACTGTTATATTGAGGATTAAGTTCCCACACATCTAGGTATTTTAATCAAACTTATATCCTTTAGG
This sequence comes from Perodicticus potto, assembly GCA_963574655.1. Lineage (NCBI taxonomy): Eukaryota > Metazoa > Chordata > Mammalia > Primates > Lorisidae > Perodicticus > Perodicticus potto. Next base: position 35,935 of record CAUYRH010136745.1, on the reverse strand, counting down.
TTTTTTTCTTGGAGTGCTTATGTGCTGCAAGGCCTCTTCAGTCAGACTGACCGTCAGCCCTCTGTGGCCCATTCTGCCTGGGCCTTTGCGGTCTTGTCATTACTCACCTTTAAGCATTTTTTTCTCAAGCAGATATTCTTCCCAGGAACTTCATTTCTACATGATTCAATCTCTTCTTTCATTTTATCTTCTTAACCATCTTCTCACTTTTATATCTCCTCCTTGAGCTATTACATTGTGTGTCCAGCCCTGAATTAGACGCAAGAAATTTTAAAATGTTAAAGCATAGGTTCCTTCTTTTGGGGGAACTTCTGTTCCAGGGGGAGAGACAGACATGCATTCAGCAGAGTGCAGAGAGCACAGGAGGGAAGCATGCACTGTATACTGAGGGGCTCACAGAGGGACACACACCACTGGCCGTGGGTGAGCTTGGCACATGTCCGGAGCCTCCTGGCATGATGCCAGAGGAGGAGGAGACATTGTCCATAGAGGCCTGGTCAAGGTGGTCAAGCAGAGAAAGGAGCAAATGATTTGGGAGAGAGTAGGTAGACTTTACAAGAGTCTGTGATTGACATTCTAATTGTTCTATTATCATTTCAAAAGAATTGTGTCCCCTTAATTATATCTTAATTTTTTTTTAAGTGGGGCCATGCCACGTGTCTGCTCGTACCACATGTCTGCTCATACCACCCAACACCTAGCACACAGCTGGGCATGGGGTGGGCATATCATCCTCTGTTCTTGAGTTGCCTCTTGTTTTTTTCTGTTCTTTTCTCTTACTCATTCTAGCATATGATGTTTCCTTGTATATCTGTGTGCATAGTAGTCATACAAAGAGGCTTTTGTGTGGAAGGAAGTTGGAATGTTTGCACAAACCATCCCTTGATTGGCTCTAAAAATGACCTTAAATCCTTACAAATGCCTGTGTCCCTCCCTTGTTGAAGATTCTGCCCCACTTTTACTTCAGCAGTATCAGGGACTCTGGAATGGACCCAGAATTTAGATGTGCTCTATGGCCAGAGCTTTGTTCTGTAGTGCCATGCTCACCAGCATGAAGCTAGCCTCCAGCGGCATGGACAGAATGACCTATGGCCAACATGAGTGTGATGACTAGGCTGCCAAGAACATGTATTCTTTTATTTTAGCCTGCACTGCAAGGTTGCATTTTCTTAATCTCTGTGAAGCTTGATTCTGCCTTCATAGATAGATAGATAGATAGATAGATAGATAGATAAGAATGGTTCCGTTGATCTTACTAGACCTTCTGTTCGATAGTGCAATTCCTCTACTAGGTGTATATCCAAAAGAACAAAAATCACTTTACAACAAAGATATTTGCACCAGATTGTTTACTGAAGCTCAATTCATAGTTGCCAAGTCATGGAAGAAGCCCAAGTGCCCAATGACCCATGAATGGATTAATAAATTGTGGTATATGTATATGCCTTAAAAAAGATGGAGATTTTACCTCTTTTATGTTTACATGGATGGAACTGGAACATACTCTTCTTAGTAAAGTAGCTCAAGAATGAAAGAAAAAATATTGAATGTAGTAAGTACTATTATGAAACCAATTTATAATCACCCACACTTTCATATGAAAGATAAAACACATCTATAGCCCAGGATGAAGGGGGAAAGAGGAGAGGGAGGGGAGGGAAGGGGGGAGGTTGGATCAAGGAAGGGTAATCAGAGGGACCACATCTATGGTGCATATTGCAATGGTACATGTCAAATCTTAAGTGTAGAGTATAAATGTCTTAACACAATAATTAAGTAAGTGTGGTGAAGGCTCTGTTAATCAATTTAAATTATATGTAAAGTCAGCACATTACACACCATAAATGCATTAATGTATGCATGATTTATGTATTTATGACTTAATAAAAAAGAATAAAAAAAGAAAGTATACAACCAAAAAAAAAAACCAACAAAAAAAGATAAGAATGATTGTGCTTACCTTAATGGTCTCACCTGCTTGGTGTAAGAACCTCCTATATGATTTACAAGGTTTGACAGTTAAGTTCATGAACTCATCCTAGAAAAAGTGCTACACACCTCATTGCAGAATATCATTATGGTCACCAGATGGCCAAGGAGAGTACTTCAAATGTGACCATAGTGACATTCAGCAATGAGGTATGTCGCACTTTTTCTAGGATGAGTTCATAAACTTAACTGTTCAACTTCATATGTGAAGAGTCTTTGCAGACATTTCATATTAATGCTGGATTATGTTGTGATCATTATCATGTGTGGCGAGACTTGGGGAGGCACTGGGAATATTCTTCTGTCTCCAAATTTCTTTCCCATTTCTCTGTCAAGAAATAGTTCTTTTGATAAAGATTCTATGATATTCTCATGGTCCAGCTGGGCTCATATCTCTTATCTTCTGCCCATTTTCCACCAAGCATCTTTTGTGATATCTTCATCCCCAGAAAAATGGTCACAATTGAATCACAGAAAAAGAAGAAAGGAACCCACAGTTGTCTGGGGTGATGATTGTTTGAGCAGGGCAGGATCTAAGAAAAAAAGATAATTTTTTTCTGGCTTCAGAGGTCATACAATGACAAGGTCCACACACCAACCTGCTTTAACATTACCTTCTATTTTTGTTGCAGTCCTCGGCAATGTTGCTGATTCTAGGGTGGGTTTTTATCCCCATCTACCTCAAGGCAGGGGTGAGTATCCACAGGTGTTGAAGGTGAATCTGTGTGGCCTTCATTTATTTGCTTATTCTTTCTGTTCAATCATGAAACCAGGTGTGCTGCCCAGTATCGCTGAGCCTAGGTACCACGTTTATTCCATTTGTTCCTATTGTTTAGACCAGTGGTTCTCAACCTTCCTAATGCCATGACCCTTTAATACAGTTCCTCATGTTGTGGTGACCCCCAACCATAAAATTATTTTCATTGCTACTTCATAACTGTAATTTTGCTACTGTTATGAATTGTAAGGTAAATATCTGATATGCAGCATGGTTTTAGGCAACCCCTATGAAAGGGTCCTTCGACCCCCAAAGGGGTCGTGAACCACAGGTTGAGAACTGCTGGTTTAAACCAAAGGGTGCTGTATTCCTGGGGTGAGAGAGATCAGGGGAAATCCTTCTGGATAACACCCTGGAGACCCCCATATATTCACCCTCTGCTCACCCTGGGTTCCTTCCACTTCCATACTTGAACAAGCTCTGCTGAAAAATTTTGTATCTTTAATATAAAAACCTCTGCCATAGAACTCATGGCTGTGTTTGTACATGTGGATTGCCATCTTTCGGGGGTCCTTTCCAGTTTCTTGTGGGCCAGGAATTCCCTTTCTTTTTTTTATAGCATTATATAAATATTTAGCTTTATTTTATATGGAGAGAGTTAATCATGAGCTGTGAAGAAACCAGAAAGCTGTGCCTTTTATAATATGCATCACAAAGTCAATCTTATACCTCAGTAATGGTAACAACAGGTTTTGCTTTTCTATTTTTTTTCTTTTTGAGACAGAGTCTCACTGTGTTGCCCCAGGCTAGAGTGCTATGGCATCGTAGCTCTCAGTAACCTCAAACTTCTAGGCTCAAGTGATCCTCCTTCCTCAGCCTCCCAAGTAGCTGGGACTATAGGCATCTGCTGTCTGCACAGCTAATTTTTCCATTTTTAGTAGAGGCAGGGTTCTCACTCTTGCTCAGGCTTGTCTTAAACTCCTGAGCTCAAGTGATCCTTCTGCCTCGGTCTGTCAGAGTGCGAGGATTACAGGTGTGAGCCACCATGCTGGGCCACCACAGTTTTTTTTCCTCCAAGATTTAATGTGATTCTCTTCTTTTCAGTAATGATAATCAAATAAAAATATACCCAATTGTATATTTGCAATTTGTTCAGTTATCAATTTATTGTAAACTGTGATTCATTATTTACAAGTAATATTTATTATTTCAGTGGACCGAAACATTATTGTTGAAAGTAATAAAGATTATCTTTTGAGTGTCTGCTGGGTACTTGATGGTGTAGGTACTTTACCTGTTCCTTCATGTTAACCTCCCATTGTATAGATGAGAAAATGGAGATTCAGAGACATTATCATTTGCTAAAGGTGGAATTGGGACAAGATCCCAAGATCATCTGACCCTTATGCCTATACATTCATTCCAGTATTGCCACTCTCCCAAGGCACCATGCCTACCTCACCTCCCCATTCCCCAGGTGCCAGGCACAGCATATAACTGCTCACAGGTATCTGGTGAATGTTTAGTAATCTGAATATGCGGGTCCCTGAAGGTGAATTTCTGTTGATTTTTGTCTCTGCAGGTGATGACCATGCCAGGGTATCTCAAGAAGAGGTTTGGTGGGAATCGTCTCCAGATCTACTTTTCCATCCTCTCCCTCTTCATCTGTGTGGTTTTGTCTATCGCAGTGAGTTCAAAAGGTTTCCTGAAGGGGGCAGGTGCTGAGATCAGAAAGCTGGGTGTGTAGACTGCCAACAGTCCTAAAGGGGTCGAGCCATATGGAAGCTTTAAACTCCTTGGGTTCTCTCTACCAAGTTTTCATGGGGGGATAAAGGAGCTTCAGAAACCCTGCATTCACAGAGGAGTGACTTTCAAGTCACGAGAGGCTGCAGAGTGAATGTGCACCCTCCTTTACTGAGACTATGAAAACGTGGATTTACAGAAGGAACTAATGTCTCTTTCAAGTAACATGGCTGCTTAGTAGTAAAGAAAACCACTTCTTTGGTCTCTTTTCCACAGCATGATAACTTTTATATTCTCAGAGTTAGTTTAGGTTTACATTTTTGCTTTTCAGTTTGATTCTCTGTCTTGGTAAGCACAAGAAATGCATTTTGTATTATATATTGATTTTATTATTTTAAATTTTTTAATATTTCAATGTTATTTTAAATTATTTTAAATAAGGTAAATTATTTTAAATTTACCTTATTTTATCTAAGACCGTCCCTGTAAAACAAATGTCACAAATAAGTGTTAAAAAACTTAAAAGTCACATTTTTGGGGAGATAAGAAAAGAAGAAAGGAATTTGAAGTCTTAGCAGAGCACATGTAGAAAACAAGGGCAGAGTAAGTCGTTTGCTCCTGTGTATCAGTGACTAATGAAATAATCTCAGGGTTGCAGTCCAGACATATGTCTCAATGTCCATGAGGAAGAAAATCTACCTTTACTATTGCTCTTCTGTTGAGCTGAGTTGCTGTTGAAAGTGATCTGGCTGCTTAGATTAGACAGCATGAGCCTTCCTAACGGAACATGAGCATTTCCCAGCACTTACTGTATACTGTTGAGCTCTGTGTTAGGGTAACAATGATTCCTGAGCAACAGGAGTTCACCACATGGGTAAGGAGATAATTCTACGCATGAAATAATTAGCTCTTGTGACAATCTACAAAAATATGTGAAAATCTGCACTGGACTAGAGTGTATGGACAAGTGCAGGAAAAGCCCTGTGCACACCCAGGAAAGGGGATGGTCCTTTCTGGATGGAACTGGAGGTTGCCCTCACAGAGGGGACACCTGAACAGTCCCCTGGATGAGGAGGTTAGGAGAGGCAGAGGGAAACAGAGGAGCCCATAGGTGTCAGGGCTTTGTGTCCACAAGTTCCTCAGGTGGGCTGGACTTGCTCAGCTCCCAGCTTTTGTCTGGCTCTGACACCTACAGCTTTATGGCTCCAAAGAGCATGAACAGGTATGGAGACAGAATGACAGGTGTCAAAGGGGCCCCTGAAGGTCGCAGTCTCCTGCAGTGAGGGGCTCCTGGTGGGGGACTAGGGCTGGAAAGTCAGTGAGCTGCGCGGGTGGGGTACAGGGAGGCCAGGAGGGTGACCTGCAGTGTCTGTGGTTGGCTGGAAAGATTCTCCAGCAGGAGGACATTCTCACCTGCAAGGTTTCATGTTACATGATATTAACAATGATTAATCTTAGACATGACTTTACACAGTATCTTATGTACTTCCATACTCTGATAACAGATTCTGTCCTGGTTACTTATTAGACAGATCAACGTGATGAGTCAGGACAGGACAGTTCTCAAAGTTCTCCTCTGCCAGATTTGAAAAAGATCATGTTTCTCTCTGGCTGTCCACTCTCAATTTTATGTATATATACATATAAATATATTTGTATGTATATATATACATATGTATATGATTTTAGGTATATATTACAAAAAGATTTATATACATATATGTATATACATATATGCATATATAATGAAATGTTTTTATAATATATATAATCTATGATTTTAGATATATATTATAAAAAGGTTTATATACATATATGTATATTATAATATGTATATATAATAAACTCTTTTTATAATATATATATAAAATCAGTTGTTGGCATGGTGCTCCTTTATTCCTGAATATTTCAGCCTGTATTTCCTAAAAACATGATATTCTTTTCAAAACCCACAGTGAAAACTTTAAAATCAAAATATTAACTTTAATAAAAATTATTACCAAAGTTATAGTCCCCTATTCAGATATTGGAATTGTACGAATACAGTCTCTTTATAACAAACAAAAGACAATTCTGGATCCTGTAATTTCTATTTATTATGAAAATAATCATTATGAATATAATTAATACCACCGATTTATATAATTATTTTCAATGACATATTTAATGTTATGTATATTTAGAACAATAAAAAATCATTGATAATATTAATATATAAGGTACTTATATATAATTTCAAAATTGTTCTTTATTTGTGCAAACATATCCCCTCTATATGCTACTACTTAGATTATTTAATTTATCTTTTTATTTGTACTAATTCATGGGGTACCTAAGGAAATTTGTTACAGTTATACATTGTATAGTTATCAAGTCAGGGTATTTAGGTGTCCATCCACTGAGTACTATGTTAGATATAAACCTTAGATTTATTTCTAATCTAATTTATTTTAGATTTATTTCTTTTATTTTCTTGTATGTGTGTGTTCTTATTTTTTTTTAAACAAGTGAACAGTTTATTAAGAATTAAACAAAGGTATGATGTGATACAGTACAAGAAAGACACTCAAGATAGGTATAATAGTACTACTCACACAAAAACTTAAATTTCAACTCAAAAAAAAAATCACTAGACAAAAGAGAAAGCAATTTCACTGTTATAAAGTAAGATATTTCATGCAAAGTATTAACTCTGCCTCCCCAAAGCCCAACCTCCCAACAAACAAAAAGTATCTGGGCATACTGCTATGCTAACATATTAACCACAGTATAATCATTCATAGGAAAACAGCAATTAAGCAATGAATTAAATGAAATAACAAAGTTCAAACTATCATAAACTCATAGACCATGTGTCTTAATAAGACTTCTGTGTCCTTATTAAGCCTTTGTCATATGTGTAGTTGTTAAGTATTTTCTCCTGTTCTGTGGGTTGCTTCTTCCATTTGCTGATTATTTCCTTTGTGTTCAGAAGCTTTTTAGCTTGATGTGATCCCATTTGTCCACTTATGCCTTGGTTGCCTCTGCTTTTGAGGTATTACTCAAGAAATCATTGCCCAGCTGTGGACATGACTATTACAAAAAAAAAAAAAAAAACTTCCACTAGGTTTTCTACCTGCTACTTTGCTAGCACTCAGCTGACTGGGGACATTTTATTAACCCTTTATTAGACTATTATTTTCCCTCCATTGCGTACATGTGAACACTGTCCAAGGGGAAATACAAAGCAAGCAACTGTGATTGTCTAATAATTTTACAGCAGGAGCAGTGCATGCCTGGATGCACTGTGCCTCATAGAAGGTAATGAGGCTAATTACCTATGAGGTAATTACCTATGAGATAATGAGGCTAGCTAATTCTTATTGCAGCTTTTCTGGATAACTAATAACCTAGGTGGTTTGTAGAGCTAAGGGAGGCTTGTTTTATATGATCATCTTTGGAAATGTAAACTTTTAAGTTATTACGTAAGGCTAACAGGACAACTTTGGATTGAGGATCTGTTCTATTAAAAAGGGCTGTCCTAAAGGTAAATCTACAGTGACTCAATCCTCTGAGACGGACAGCAGAAAGAGAATCACATGTAAAATTCCTTGAATAAAAATTTATTAATTTTGCCTAATGCTATAATAAAAAACACTTTTTACACCAAAAAAAAAAAAAAAAAAAGAAAGAAAGAAACCGTTGCCCAGGCCAATGTTCTGGAGCATTCCCTCAATGTTTTTTCTTAGATTTAAGTGCCAATCAATTTTTTTTTTTTTTTTTGAGACAGAGCCTCAAGCTGTCACCCTGGATAGAGTGCTGTGGCATCACAGCTCACAGCAACCTCCAATTCCTGGGCTCAAGCGAGTCTCTTGCCTCCATCTCCCAAGTAGCTGGGACTGCAGGCGCCCGCCACAACGCCCAGCCATTTTTTGGTTGCAGCGGTCATTGTTGTTTGGCAGGCCTGGGCTGGATTCGAACCCACCAGCTCAGGTGTACGTGGCTGGCGCCTTAGCCCATTGAGCCACAGGCGTTGAGCCGCCAATCAATTTTGATTTGATTTTTGTATATGCTGAGAGACAGGGATCTAGCTTTATTTTTCTGCATATGGATATCCAGTTTTCCCAGCATCATTAATTGAAGAGACGATTCCTCCCCTCAATGTATGTTCTTGGCACCTTTATCAAAAGTGAGTTCACTAAGCTAGGGGAAACAGTCTACCAGACTTTAGGAATGAAATGGTAAAAATCCTCAAAGAAAGAGTAGGAGAAACACTTGAAGATATTGGCCTGGGAAAAGACTTTATGAGAAAGACTTCTGTGGCAATTGTAACAACTACAAAAATAAACAAATGGGACTTAATTAAATTGAAAAGCTTCTGTATAGGGAAGGAGACAACAACCAAAGCAAATAGACAACTTACACAATGGGAAAGGATATTTGCATATTTTGAATTGGACAAAAGCTTGATAACTAGGAGCTACAGAGAACTCAAATTAATCAACGTAAAAAGAGCCAACAATCCCTTATATCACTGGGCAAGAGAGATGAACAGAACCTTCTGTAAAGATGACAAATGAATGGCTAACAAACATGAAAAGTGCACATCATCCCTAATTATTAGAGAAATGCAAATCAAAACCACCGAGATATCATCTAACCTCAGTGAGAATGGCCCACATCACAAAGTCTCAAAACTGCAGTTGCTGGCATGGATGTGGAGAGAAGGGAACAGTTTTATACTGCTGGTGGGACTGCAAACTAATACAACCTTTTTGGAAGGAAGTATTTTCAAAGAACTCAAACCAGACCTTCCATTTGATCCTGCAATACCATTACTGGTCATCTACCAGAAGAAAAAATATCCTTTTACCATAAGGACAATTGCACTGGACTGTTTTTCGCAGCTTAATTTACAATCGCCAATGTGGAAACAGCCTAAATGCCCAACGACCCAGGAATGGATTAGCAAGCTGTGGTATATGTATACCATGGAATACTATTCAGCCATTAAAAAGATGGAGACTTGGCTCAGTGCCTATAGCTCAGAGGGTAGGACGCCAGCCACATACACCGAAGCTAGTGGGTTTGAGCCCAGCATGGACCTGCTAAACAACAATGACAACTGCAACCAAAAAATAGCTGGACATTGTGGTGGGTGCCTGTAGTCCCAGCTACTTGGGAGGCTGAGGCAAGAGAATCACTTAAGCCCAAGAGTCAGAGGTTGCTGTGAGCTGTGACACCACGGCACCCTGTGGAGGGTGACAGAGTGAGACTCTGTTTCAATTAAAAAAAATATAGAGACTTTACATCTTTTGTATTAACCTGGATGGAAGTGGAACACACTATTCTTAGTAAAGCATCGTAAGAATGGAGAAGCAAGAATCCTCTGTGCTCAATTCTGATATGAGGATAATTGATGACATGGTAGGGGGTGGAACAATGGGAGGGCAGAGAGAGGGAAGGAGGGATTGAAGTGGGGGTCTCGGTGTGTGACACACCTTTTGGGGGCAGGGCACAATTATAAGAGGGACTTTACCTACCAAAGGAAGTCAATGTAACCTGGTTCCTTGTACCCTCAATGAATCTCCAACAATTTAAAAAGAATGAGTTCACTATAAATGTGAGGATCATTCTCTAGGTTCTGTGTTCAGTCCCCTTTGTCCATGGGTCTGTTTTTTTTTGCCAGTGAAATGCAGTTTTGTTTACCACAGCTCTGTAGTTTAATTTGATGTCAGGTTCTGTGATTATTTCAGTTTTGTTCTTTTTTTTTTCAGGATGGCTTTGGCTATTCTGCATTCTTTATGATTTTTTTTTTCTATTTCCATGCAAAATACCCTTGGTATTTTGATAGGGATCACACTAATTCTGTACATTGCTTCGGGTAGTGTGGACATTTAATAAGTACCTCAACTGAGCAATGAACTGGCTTCTATGAGGATACAGAAGAGTGATCAAAAAATTCTGAGACTTTGGACTCTGCTGCAGTTTCTGTCGCCCTGTGATCTTCAGGTACTGGAAGATCCAGAGGGAGGATTCTGGGACACCCTTGAAGCTGGGAAATGGGACTGTTGACATTCAGGGATGTGTCTCTCTGGATAGAATTCTCTCTGGATGAGTGGAAATTCCTGAACCCTGCTCAGCAGAATTTGTATAGAGATGTGATGTTAGAGAATTATAGACATCTGGTCTCTGTGGGTCTTGCTGTCTCTAAGCCAAACCTCATCACCTGTCTGGAACAAAGCAAAGAATCCTGGAAATTGAGGAGACACAAGACAGTAGTCCAGCACCTAGTTATATCTTCTTATTACATTCAAGACCATTTGCCAGAGCAGAGCATAAAAGAGTCATTCCAAAAAGTGATACTAAATAGTTATAGAAGTGGCCTTGAGAATTTAAACTTAAGAAAACACTGGAAAAGTGTGAGGGGCAGAAAATGTCAGTGTAAGGGGAAGAAAATGTGTTTTAGTATATTTAATGAATGTTCAACACTTATCCATAGAAAAATTTCCCAATGTAATAAGTATTTGAAAGTCATTAGGAAACTGTCAAATCTAAATAAACATTATAGAAGACATACTTTAGAGAAACATTACAAATTTAAAGAATGTAAAAAAGCCTTTAACCAATGCTCACTCTTTATTGAACATGAGAATGTATACAGAAGAGAAATATTACAAATTTGAAGAATGTGGCAAAACATTTAACCACAGCACAAGCCTTTCTAATCATAATAGAATTCGTACTGGAGAAAAACCCTACAAATGTGAAGAATATGGCAAAGAATTAAATTATGGATCAAGCCTTTCTCATAAGAGGATTCACACTGGCAAAAAACCCTACAAATGTGAAGAATGTGTCAAAGCCTTTACTGTGTGCTCAAACCTCCCAATACATAAGAAAATTGATACTGGAGAAAAATACTATAAATGTGAGGAATGTGGCAAGGCTTTTAACCAGTTCTCGGGCCTTAGTGTACATAAAGAGTTCATACTGGAGAGAAACCCTACAAGTGTAAAGATTGTGGCAAACCCTTTAAACAGTACTCACACCTCAATGGACATAAGGTAGTGTATATCGAAGAGAAACCCTACAAATGTGGAGAATGTGGCAACGTCTTTAAATATTTCTCAGGCCTTTCTTATCATAAAAGAATTCATGCTGAAGAGAAAGTTTACAACTGTGGGAAATGTGGCAAAGCCTTTAATCAAAGATTAAGTCTTTCTAATCATAAGAGAATTCATACTAGAGAAAAACTTTACAAATGTGAATAACATAGCAAAGCTTTTAATGAACATTCAGGCATTACTAACCATTAGAGAGTTAATATTGGATAGAAACCCTCAAATGTGATGAATGTGGTGGGGCATTCAGTTTTACTTACACCTTAGTATACATAAAAAAATTCATACTGGAGAGAAATTTAATAATTGTGGAGAATGTGGCAGTGTCTTTAAGTATATCTCAGACTTTTCTAAACATAAAGTGATACTAGAGAAAAATTCTACAATTGGGAAGAATGTGACAAAGACTTTAGCAGTACTCTCAGCTCACTGAAACACAAGACAGTGCATACTGGAGAGAAACTCTGCAAATGTAAAGAATGTCACAAAGCCTTTTCTTGGTGCTCTTATCTTATTGTACAGGAGAGAATTTTCATACAGGGGAAAAGCCTTACAAATGCAGTAAATGTGGAAAGCCCTTCAGTAGTAATTAATTGCCCATATATTACTTGATATTAGAGAGTAATATAGAACTCTCACTTTATCCCTGAACTGCCAGCCAATCCACTTAAATACATGCTCCATTAAATTAAATGTCATTAAACCTTTATCAAATGTTTATACCTAACTATATTTCACCTAGGTCATGAAGGTGTTTGTGGCTCTGTGCCTCCAAAAGTGACTTCAACAACCTGCAGCTCATCAAAAGTACAAGATTAATTCTTAATATTTTTGTGTGATTCAAAGAAAATCAAGATTATTTCAATATAGTTTCAAATATTTATTTGTAGTTTTGTACAAGAAAAATGCTATACAAAACTTCCTCCTAGACACTTGCACCTCACACACACTGGTGGGGTTATATTTAGTTGTTAAGTTACATAGAATGCTTCTCACATTGTACCTATTATTATGTTCAGATGTAGTTTGCAATTTTTTTTATTCTTTGTATTTTTACTCTCTTGGCATTTAAACTGCACCCTCTTCTGAAATAAAGTTTAAAAGTTTAAGTCACAAAAAAAATTCTGAGGCTTTATGTCCTTGTAGGGACATGTCAGTGGAGTCTTCAGGGATAAGTAGGAATCTACCAGGAAAAGAAATAGTGGGAGGAGGGGGAACAATGAACATTGCAGCAAAGAAACCAATGGCCTGAAATTCATGTTTTCCTCATCCTGACTGTTACCTTTTTAGTCAAACATATATTCTGGAGCCATATTCATCAGGCTGGCCTTGGGATTGGACCTTTACCTGGCAATCTTCATCCTCTTGGCTATCACTGCTGTCTACACCATCACTGGTGAGTTTCTTGCATATTTTGCTCAGTCACACTGCCTTCTGCTAATCCCACCCTCACCTGCAATTAGCAACCTCTGTGTTAGCCTTGTCACTGTCAAGGTAAAGACACCATTTCATTCCCACCATGAGAATCTGGCACAGCATCAGAGGTACAGCTAGAGCAAGTGAAAAAGAATCCTCCTTATCAGATGTGAGCACCTCAATGAAGGAAAATGATATGGCAGATGAGATGGGGAATTGGTGATTTACTTCAGCTGTGTTTGGTGCCCAGATTGGTACTTAGAATTCAGCATATCATCCACATGGAAGGCTATTTGAAATGACAGCTCAGATATGAGACTGGCAAATGCAAGGTAAAGTTCACATGAACACAGGATGCCAGAGAGTGGCCTAGGGCTGTGAATGGCACAGTGAGGGGAGGAGAAATGGAGCAGTGGGTTGGTGGTTGGGAGAAGGTGTGTGCCAATGATCCAAACAGGCTCTCATGAACCAGGTATCAGTGCAGTGTCTCATGTATACTCTAACTTATGAAAATTAAACTACACCAGCTGAGTCAGAAAACAAAACAGAAAAATAGCTGCTAGAACTATCGAGACAGTTCTGGAGCCATATTCATACATTGAACCAACAGTTTATGTGGTAATAGCAATCTGGAATATGCACATTCCTGCAGACTCTAGGCACATCCAGGGGAGTCAAGGCAATGGGAAACTTAAAGACAGAGAGACAGTCCACATAAATTGTTTAGAAAAAAGATCACTGGTTGCAGGGGCTTATTGTCGGCAATGGCACTTGGTCATTGGTGGTACTGGATGTAGCTAGATGAGGATCTTCATAGAAGTGGATTAGCTTGAAAATTCCAGGTGGGATAATCTCTTGTAATCATTCCTATTACAGGTGTAGGTGCATGAGAGCCCCATATTTATGGCTTCCTGGCTCCATTTTGTTAGGGTTTGACATAAGTCACTCTATTTTTGTACAGCCAATTTTCACAGAGCATATGTTCTACAACAAGTAAAAGATGAGAATATGAATTTCCTGCTTAGATGATCAGTCTTGTTACCTCATGACACTCTCATAAAAGAACTATTGTGTTAGCTAGAGTCCGGTGAGTTTAGAATTGAAAGAGAAGGGTTTTTTCACAACTAACAACGATTCATACCAATACTAAGCAGCTAAGCACAATGGTTTTATTAGGTTTTTCTTTTATTTCAGATTAATATAAGGATATACACAATTGGGTTACATTGTTTGTATTTGTTAGGTGTGCCATATACCTCTTCATTGTACCTGATAGATGAGAGCTTACTATACTGCCATCCCCACCCCCATTCTTGAATTTAAGTGTATTTTTCTCTCGTGTGGGTATGTTGTTCATCTAGTAGTTTCATATTAATATCGAGTACATTGGGTGCTTGATTTTCCATTCTTGTGATATTTTACTTAGGAGGATATTCTCCAAATTCTTCCAGGTAAATACAAAAAAAAAAAAAATTGAGGTCTCCATCTTTCTGTATGGCTGAATATTATTCTGTGGTATACATATACCATAGTTTATTTATCTATTTATGGGTGGATGGGCACTAGGGTTACTGTTACATCTTTGCAACTGTGAATTGAACTGCTATAAACATTGTAGTGTAAATGTCCTTATGGAAAAATGACTTTTTCTTCTGGGGTAGATACTTAGCAATGGGATTGCAGGATCAAACGGAATGTCTATTTTTACCTCTTTAAGGATTACTCATATTTCTTTCCAAAAGGATTATATTAGTCTGTCATCCCACCAACAGTGTGTAAGTGTCCCCTTCTCTTCACACCCACATTGACATCTGTAGCTTTGGGACTTTGTGATGTGTGCTATTCTTGCTGGGGTTAGGTGATATTGCAGAGTGGTTTTGATTTGATGACTAGGGATGACAAGTACTTTTTTATGTGTTTGTTCACCACTCATCTGACTTCTTGGGACAAAGTTCTTGGGACATGTCTCTTGCCCAATAATAAATGGTGCTGTTTGCTGTTTTCTTGATAATTAGTTTGATTTCTCTGTAGATTCTTGTTATTAGACCTTTATCAGATTCATAACGTGTAGATATCTGTTCCCATTATGAAGGTTGTCTGTTTGAAGTTGTTGTGCCCTTAGATGTGCAGAAGCTTTTTAGCTTGAAACTGGTCTGTTCAAGAGTTTTAATTCTTCTGATTAAGTATAAAGAGGTTGTGTGATTCCATATATTGGTCCATTTCCTCCTCATTTTCATATTCCTGGAAATAGAGCTTTTTGTATTAATCAGTATTGATCTTTTGTATGTCTGTGGTGTCTGTTGCTATTTCCCCTTTCTTATTTATCATTGAGGTTATTAGAGGGCTTACTTTTCTGTTTCTAGTTAATCTGCCTAAGGGTTTATCAATTTTATTAATTTTTTCAGAAAAACAACCTTTTGTTTTGCTAATCTTCCAAATGTTTCTTTTGTTTTCATTTTTATTTAATTATGATCTGATTTTGGTATTTATTTTCTTCTCCTGGGCTTGAGATTGAATTGCTCTTCTTCTTTCAGTTCCTTGAGATGGTTAATTAGGTAGTTGATTCACCCTTTGTTTTTAAATGTGGGAATTTAATACAATAAATTTGCCTCTTAGGACTGCCTTTGCATTATCCCGCAGGTTTTAATAGATGGTGGCTTCACTGCCATTTTGTTTGGGAAATTTAATAATTTCCTTCTTTTTCTCCCCCTTGACCCAGTTGTCATTCAGCATAAGGTTGTTTAGTTTCCATGACTTTGTGTGAGGATGAAGGTTTTTGTTGGAGTTGAATTCTACTTTTATTTGATTATTGTCTGAAATGATGCAGGGTATAATTTCTATTCTTTTAAATTTGTTGAGATTTGATTTTTGCCATAAGATATGATCAATTTTGGAGAATGGTCCATGAGTTGACAACCAGAACATATACCCAGTATTGTTGGGGTGGAATGTTCTGTACATGTCTGTTAAGCCCATTTGTTCTAAAGTTGTGTTTAAGTCCATCACTCTTTTGCTTAGCTTCTGCTTGGAGGATCTGTCCAGTTCTGTCAGTAGGGTGCTGAAGTCTCTAGTTATTATGGTGTTGCAGGAGATCATGTTTTTCAAACTGGTTTGGGTTCATTTTATATATCTGGGAACATTTAACTTGGGTGCATATTTATTTAAGATTGAAATATCTTCTTGTTGTCTTATTCCCTTGATCAGTGTACAGTGACCATCTTTATCTTTCTTTACTTTTGCTGATTTAAAGTGAAATGTATCTACAAATAAGATGGCCACCCCTCCATTCTTCTGATTTCCATTTTCCTGAAATATCGTTTTCCAGCTCTTTACTATCATTCTTGTTTGCACTTGGAGGTGCATGTGTTTCCTGAATACAGTATATAGTTGGCTTGTGAATTTTTATCCAGTTATCCAGCCTGTGCCTCTTCAGTGAGGGAATTTATGCCATTCACATTTGTTGAGACAATTGACAAGTATGGTGGTGTTCTGTTTGACTCATTTTGTGGAGGTCCATTGCTTAGTTTTATCACTTAGGCCATTATGGAAGCTAGGTTTTGTCCTTTAGTTTCAAATCTATCTTTACTTTGCTGGTTGTTCATTGTGATTGTCAGTGCATAGAATGGGTCTGAGTACGTCCTGCAAAGCTGTTTTAGTAGTAGTGAATTTCCTAAATGTTTCCTTGTCAGTAAAAGATTTGATTTCTCCCATGGAATATGAAACTTAGGTTAGCAGGCTAAAGAATCCTTGGCTGAAAGTAGCTTGGGTTAAGAAGGTTAGAGACAGGTAACCACTCTCTTTTGGGTTGTTAAGTTTCTCCTGAAAAGTCCTCTATCACTCTATTTTCTCCTTTGTAGGTAAGAGGTTTGCTTACACCTTGCTGCTTACAGCATTTTCTCTTTCATTTTGAGTTGGACCAAGTTAATTACAATGTCTCTAGGAGGTGCTTTTGTTTGAACTAAGTCATCCCAAGGTTCTGAAACTACTAGTATCTGTATTTCTGGATCTCTTGAAATGCTTAGGAAATTTTCCACAATGATGCCTTATTGTAGAGCTTCCATGTGTTTAGGACTCTCTTCTTTTCCTTCAGTGATCCCTGTGATTTGTAAGTTTGTGCACTTTTTTATGGTCTCTATAAGAGATTGCTCTACTTTTTCTCTCTTCTTTTCTGCCTCTTTGAATTATTGAATTAGTTTGAAAGTCTTTTCTTCAAGTTCTGAGATTCTTTTTTCTCCATGTTATAACACTATCACTAAGACTGTCTCCCATGTTTTGAAACTCCTTTAACATGTTTTTCAATTCCTTAAGCTCTGCTATATCCTTCCTAGTTATGACTTATTTTTGGTTTCCTATATTTCTTGAGACAGTTTTTGACTTCTTTTTGAAATTCTTTTTCCATATATACAATGAATTCTATTTCTGTCATTTTGACAATTTCTCTATGGCTGGTGTTTTCAACTGTATCTTCTTTGTAATCTCTTGGAGGAGTTGATCTGCTCTGTTTATTCCTGTTGCCAAGGTTCTTTGGCTGATTCCTCCCCATGTGTGTTTTAAATTAATTAATTCAAAAAATTTTAAGGTGTTCCCTAACTTGTTGTTAATAGATATTTTAGTTGGGTTCCCTTAGGCAGCTCCTAGGAGGCAGTTGAGGCCTGGAAGGCAGAACCTGGCCTTACCACCTACAGCATCTTTCTGCAACCAATAGAGCTGTTCAACTGGCTCTGAGGATTTCTGGATATCAAGTCAGGTGGGCTGGTGATAGCACTAGCTGTCCCAAAGTGAAGACCTCTCCTTACCCCTTCTAGGACTTTCCAGTTACAAACAGTAGCTCCTCATTCTAGTGGGTATTAGGGCCATTTGGCTTCCTGATCCATTAGTCTCATATCAACTTCATAGACCTTACAAGAGGCCCTGGCATATAAAGCTTGCTCCACCCCTTCCAGTGTATGCCAGAACAAAGTAGCTACTTGCTGCAAAGTTAGCCTGCTCAGCAGGGATTTGGGGCCATTTGGATAATAAAAACATTGGCTGATATCAGTTTCAAGGGCCCTGGGGTGTAGAATTCACCATTACCCTTCCAGGGCCTGTGAAAGCGATAACACAGCTTGTTATGCTAACCCACTCAGCAGGGTTATACGGTCATTTGGAAACTAAAACTGGCAGGCTAGAATCAGATCCAGAGGCTACATGATGTGGAACTCACCACTCCCCTTCACCACTGACTGTTAAATGAGCCACTGCCTTTTCCTATGGCCCTTCCAGAATACAACTTCCCAGTTTCCTTTCCAGGGTGTACTGTGTGTGGGTCCCATGGGGTGAGAGTTCCTGTGGTTCACTGCTTCTGGAGAACCCCCAGCGGAAGAAGGTGTCCCTTATCCCTTCATTCAGCTCAGCTTTGACTCCTCTGAGTCTGGTTCACCCTGTAACTGTCCTCTGCTTTCTTCTTTCCTCTTTCTTGCCTTGTAGTTTGTCTTAGTGGGGTTGCTGAATGCCTTAATTTCTTCTCCCTGTGAGCTACCCTCTCTCCTCTACACCACCAATTTCAACTGCTTTAAATTCACTTCAGTACAATTTTTTCCCTTCTGGCCAAGATTTTCTGATGAAAGCTGCCTCTAGTCGGCCATCTTGTTCTTAAATTCTCTAGGTTTTTTTTTTTTTAAGAGCAGGTATATTGTGCTTAAAGGAAGTGAATTAAGAAATCATTATCATTAATGGAATTTCATGGTATTATAATTTTGCTTTTTCCCTACATAACATTCAAAAACTCCCACAAAGATGGAACTACACTATTATTCATAGAAACTTTGAATCACGATGAAGCAAGGGAAACAGGAGAATAAAAGAAAGACACCAGTACTGAGGAGATGATGCCAAAAGAGCTTGCTGTTTTCAGCCATACCAGCAAGGAGCTCTTGATATGTTTTCTGCTGAGTCATTGCTAGGGTTTGGGTGGATGAAAACCTAGCGTAAAGGCAAATAGTGAGTACACTTGGGTAAAATGCCCTGAGTTTGTTTTTCTTTCTTTTTCTCAACAGGGGGCTTGGCCTCAGTGATTTACACAGACACCTTCCAAGCCATCATTATGTTGATAGGATCATTCATTCTCATGGGCTTTGGTAAGTGAAGACAGTTTGTGCAGTACCAAGGGTCAGATATCCTGGGAATTGTTCCTGCTCAGTCTGTCTGCTCTTTACTGCATTCTCCCAGGTCACATTTTCACATTCTTTATATAATTCTCATCACTGAATTGTCTGTATGACTTCTTTCTTGGTATATTATCTCAACATGAAGAAATGGGGAAGAACTTCACTTGTTTTAAAAACTTATTGTTTAGGTAAGTTACCTTGTTTAACAAAAATTTCTTTGTGTTTACAAAAGATAAAATCGGTACCATCAAGTTGATAATTTGACAGAAATATTAGTAGATTGGATTCAAAGCCTGGATATTAAAAAGTAAATTTATATAAGGTCTTCTCTGTATAAAATGAAGCGTTAAATCCTAGAAGCAATTTAGAGAATTGAATAGTAACCTCACGATTACTATTTTGAATGGATATACATTAAATTGCACTACTCTAACTATTATAGAGTATATAAACATGGGTTGGATTTTCCTTAATAACTATTACTTAATAATATCATCTGTTGGTTCATTCTGTTCATTAAGCCATGCCCATAAGTGATAATGATGAATTTAATTCATAGCTTGCTAATTCTTATTTCCTTTTATTGTGGCATTCATTTATCTTTCTGCAGGAAATTCTTGCACACAGTAATAAGTGTTTAAGTGAAAATACATGTTTCTTCCCTATTCTGTAGCTACTGTAGTCCACCCACTCAGGCTGCCCTAAGTATAGTTGTCCTGACTATGCATGCTCCTAGTCACATGAGGCAAAAACGGAAGGAAATGAGAAAACAGCAAATCCACTCTAGTGATCAGAACACAATATGGATGCCAATAATGAAGAAGTAGATTAATGTCAATACAACTCTATCTGTGTGCTACTCAGATGAATTTTGCATCATGTAAACATAGACTTAGTGACCACATATACCTGGGCTTATCTTAAGATCAACTACAATTCTTTTGTGGCACCTGACTAGACTTCCCAGATCCCTACTGGGCAGTCACACCATTTTCCCTTATCAAATCCCCACTGCTGCCACCAATTTCTGTTTCTTAACTTTCCGGCTTTTTTTTTTTTTTTTTTCTGTCATGACAGGCAGAATATAGTATGGGGCAGTCAGATTGCAAGTGAGGTCTGAACAGCCTGGCTCTGAGTCAGGAAGACAAGCCGTTGCTTGCTTCCTCTTCCTTTCAGAGGAGTTGGGGCTCTCTGATGGCTAATTTCACTGGGCTCAACTTTGCTAGCTCATCTTCTGGATTGTTTCTGCTCTGGATGGTTGTGAGACATCAACATCAGCCTGCTGGTTACAGTCTCATTTTTACCTGAATGTGAGACATTAACTCAAAATTCTAAAGAGCACGCTAGGGAGAAAAGTTAGAGTTGTCTGCATTATGAACTTTGAGACAGTCAATTTGGTACCAGGCCCACTGTCAGGGGAGGTGCTAGAAAGACAGGAATCCTGGGAGAAGGTCAGTGCAGATTTGACCAGGCTCATGGGAAGCACTCCTGCATCTCCACCACAAAGCTGGGACCCAAACATCAGGTATATTGGATTTCAGTAAGACATTTCATTTTATCTGATGCCTTTTCAGCATTTGTCGAAGTTGGAGGTTATGAGAATTTTACAGAGAAGTACATGAATGCCATCCCATCCATAGTTGAGGGGGACAACCTAACAATTGATGCCAGCTGCTACACTCCTCGGGCGGACTCCTTCCACTTATTCCAAGATCCTGCCACGGCGGATGTTCCGTGGCCAGGAATGATATTTGGAGCACCCCTTACAGCTCTGTGGTTCTGGTGCACGGATCAGGTGAAGTGTGTGTGTGTGTGTGTGCATGCACACATGTGCAGGCATGCATTTTATGCTGTTCTTTCTTACAGAAAAAAATTTAGTTTCTATTTTGTACACACTTCAGTTAAAGAGTCAAACATTTCTACGTGGCTTTTTTTCAAAAATAAAAAATAGCTGCCTGGTACTCCACTCTCTACCCTATTCCTTTCCTCTCGGATGCAGACACTTTCAGGTCTTTAAATTATGTGTTTGACATTTATTTCTATTTTCTTTCTTTTTTTTTTTTTTTTGCTCGGGCTGGGTTTGAACTCACCACCTTAGGTATATGGGGCCGGCACCCCACTCCTTGAGCTATAGGTGCCGCCCATTTATTTCTATTTTCTAAATCCCTGTGCTCAGTGTGTGGTCTGTGACCCATCAGCAAGGAAGTCGCTTTGGAGATCATTAGGCATAAATACTCTCAGACCCTATGACTCTGTCCAGAACGGTTGAATCAGAGTTTGCTCCTTAACTCAATTCTCAAGTGATTCAAATAAGTGACCGTGTTGCTGCCCCTTGGTTTCCAGTTTTAGGATTTCTCTGCTGGCTTCCCTAGGTGAGCGGTGAGGGCTCAGCTCTCTTGCAACTTTCCATTCTCAGTTCCATAGGAGCACGTCTCCTGTCCCCCTACCCTCCCGATATATCTACATCAGAATTTTGTGACTTCTTCAATGAAATTTGCAACAGAGCCACGTGACAAGCTCTGCTTTTATTTTTTAGCTTTTTAGAAAATTTTCCAAGGTATGTATAGTCCCTAATTTTTTTGTTTTAAATTTTCTTACTAATTTTTACTCATTAAACACCACACCCTACATGTATTTCCCTTAATACTTGTAAACACACCAAGTACTCCACAAACTCTTTTGCTCATTTTCTCTGGGAGCCTTTGTCCTCTCAGAGCTTGGCAGGGTTTCCTCTCTGTCTTGTGCCCTGCTCTGCCCATGACCCCTTCACTACTGTCTTTGGGAACCCTTTTGCCTCACTCTTGAGTTAAATCTCCTTTTTCAGCATCCCATGTGATTTTTTTTCTTGGTTTATTCCCTCTTTGGGGGCAATCAATACATCTAGTATCTTTCTGAGATAGATGTTATCATGGGAGGTCAATTTACTGTTAATTTGTGTATTGGAGAATGTCTTCATTCCAACCTTTCCCTGATGGATAATTTAGTCATTTACACATTTCTAGGTTGGGAAAAATTTTCCCAAAGCCATACATTCATTCTATTCTGAATTCATCTGTTAACAGCTGAGAATCCAGAATGTATTCTTGATCCTTTAGATATGACTGCTGTTTTCTCTCTGGAAGTTTTTCCTTTGTCATCAGAATTCTGAAATTTCACCACTATTATGTGGATCTATGTTTGTCCCTTGTGATGAGCAACTGTGAGCCTGCTTAACCTGGTAATGAATGTCTTGGAAAATTTGGGGAAATTTTTTTTTTGATTTTTTTCCATTTTGTTTCTTTCTTGGGACCTTCTATTTAGTGGTGGACTCAGCTGTCTTCTGGTGTCTATACCTTTTCTCCCCATTTTTATCTCTTGGTCATTTTACTCTGCTTTCTAGGATGCTTATTTAAATTTATCCTTGTTTTTCTGCTTTCATTTTTATAACTTTAGAGATCTTACTTTTTGTTTACTAAATATACTTTTTGATAGTGTGGATTTCTTGTTTTTTAAAATTTTCTTCTCTAAAGAGTGTCTGTGAACTTGAAACTTATACTTTCATAATTGTTAGCCATATTTAAATCATAGTCAGAGCTTTATTTTCTCTATATAAGCAATTGGTTTTCAAAAAGAATGCATAATTTCACTATAGACCTGTGGAACCATATTTACTATTTATATTTCATTTCTGACCACTTGACTTGCCTCCTGTAAGTGGCCCCATGTTCACCTTAGTTCTGATACCCAGCCCGGCTTGCCTGCCAGCAGGGCTCCCCTGCTCACATGTGGTTTGTGTTGTATCTCCACCTACCTGCTTCCAGCCCTCAGCCTAAAAATACTGTCTGCTTCCTCAGCACTAGATTGATAACTACTGATGTCCTTAATAACTCTCCAAGGACAATCAAGCGGAAAAAGCATCTCTATTATTCTGATAGTCCTGAAGAAGAATAAATATCAAGAAGTTATGTCATTATGGGTAGAAGTCTTATGTTGCTGCAAAATTCTTAGTTAAGAGATTATATAATTTAAGTAGGGTTATGAAATAATGTGCATTCTTTTCCCCAGGACTATCATATTTGAATCATGACTCGACAAGTTTCTCAGAATATTCTGAAGAAATCTTGAAATGAATGTCTCACTGTTCTGTTCTAATGGCTACCTGACCATGGTGTGTCCACGACAAGTGGCTTAATGTCCCATGGAGACAACTGCCCCATAACAAGGGAAAGGCATTGATGATTCCTCCATGTATTACAGACATAATTTAAACACATAATTTGTGGTGGAATCAGAAGTGACGACTTTGTACCTGAAAGGGCACATTACCATAATGCATTGCTGACTGGGAGCTGTGACCGTATTTTAATAGTAGCTGATGTGTATTGATGTCTATGTACCAAGGGTCCTACATACAATATACCAGATATTCAGAAGTCCTTGCATTAGGTAATCCCATTTTAGAAGTGAGAAACCAGATTCTATAGCCTTTTATTTTCTACTAACCATAACATCATTTCTCATTATAACATTAAACCCTGAAAAGAGATACTTTTTGAAATCATCCTCTGGTTGTTTCACGAGTGTTTTCCTGGCAGGTTATTGTGCAGCGCTGCCTGTGCGGCAAGGACATGTCCCACGTGAAGGCCACCTGTGTCATGTGTGGGTACCTGAAGCTGCTGCCCATGTTTCTCATGGTGATGCCGGGGATGATCAGCCGCATTCTGTACACAGGTGAGCCCTGAATCCATATGGCCTATCTTTGTTCTATGCGTGGATTCTGAGATGAGTTTTTAAGATGCAGTAAAATCATTACAAACTAGAAAATTCCTTCTGAATGGAAGGAAAAACCGAATTCCAGATGAAAGGACTAGCTTGTGTGACAGGTTGGAGGCAGGGAAATTTGGCACAGTTGACGCTTTGCTCCCTTGTCCTACAAGCCTGTCTTGTTGTGGACATTTGATTCCGTGAGTACTGTTTGTGAGTGGCATGGACTGAGGAAGCATAAAGTGTGAGACATAGGCCGCTGGAAGCTGACGTAGATTTGAGCTAATTTGAGTTGGGTGAGTGGTTGTGGTTGGGTTTGATGACGTCTTGGACTGAGAAGGGCTCTGAGATGTGCTGTCACATCTTAGTCCCTCTGGGGCAGCAGGAAAGAGGGTGTAGCCATCCAAGTAGGGAACGGTGTATATTTCCTTTGTGGAAAGTTGCACACAGGAGACTGAAGGCTATCTCAGAACTTGGGAAAATGCTGAGGCTATTATGTTACATGTAAAAAATAAGGCTACAAAAATAATATCTCAACCATTACCATAGTTATGCACAAAAGATAATTCTCTGGGAAAAAGGATTAGAAAGGAATACTGAAATGAAAAGAAGCTCATGTCATAAACTGTTATTATCCTGGATCACACTTTATCAACTCTCCCTATCTTTTGTTATGATACTTTTAAGGATACTTTTTAAACAACGACAACAAAAAAAAACCCAAGCAAACAAACAAACAAACCCAATGTATTATTCAATTGCCGTTGATGGTTGATGTGATGGATCATCACACACCAGGCACTCAGCCTGATTGGACATTACAAGTGACACCTCCTCTGAGATGTAGGCAAAAGACACTGGGCTAATTATGACCAGACACAGGACTTAACTTCCTGCATATCCCTGGACTGTGTTGCACCTGAAGCAATTTCTTCCCTTGCTGTTTTTCTGGAGGGTGGGATCAGCGTCCCCCGCCCCATGGGTCAGCTTAAGGAAAGCTGCAGAGATGAGTTACCTTGAGCTCTTGTTCTAGGCAAAGCAGCAACAGGCCTATGGTATGAACTTCAAAGTTCAATCTCCAATTTTAAGGCAAATGTCTTTCCTTCCCCATGATCTATTGAATTTACCAATTTATTCAGCTGTTGTGATTTGTGCCTGTCTGGGCTTCAATGAACTCACCCCTGAATCCGTCCTCAGATAAAGTGGCCTGTGTGTTGCCTTCTGAATGTGTGAAACACTGTGGCACTGAAGTTGGCTGTACCAGCTATGCCTATGGTATCATGGTGCTGGAACTGCTGCCTGAAGGTAGGAAAATGTCCCTGCTGAGACGGCCTTGGAGGGCTATCTATAGGTGGGACTTCAGGAAGGCCTGTGGTATAGTTCTTGGTAATTCCATTAGTTCAGTTCTATTCATCAGACATTTTGTGAGAACCTGAAATAGGCTACAAGCCCTTTGCAAAGCCTAGAGATTTCATAAACAAACCAGATACATTTCCTGTTAGAAGATTCCTTCCTTCTACAGATTCACAATTATCTTCCAAGGCAATTAAAAACAGTTAAATGATCTACTTGTCAATGAAAGAGTTTAATGGCCATAAAATTATCAATGCAGGGAGCTAGAAGATAACTATTCTGCCCTTTTTGGACTAGTGGTATTCAAATATTAGATTTCAACATATTTAATATAAAACCATTTATTGAGTGCCTATCATGTGCCAGGCATTGCTCCTGCACTTAGAAAATATCAGTAAAATAGGTACAAAGCCCCTGCCCTTAAGAGTTCACATTTTAGCATTTTGAAATAGAAAATAAACAACACATATGATTTAAGTACATTGTTAGGATTCCAGAAGGATTTCCTACTGAAGTGAACAGAAGCAGTGTCAGGTACAGAGCTCAGGACTGACCAGAAAATCTCATCAGAGGTTGGCTAATATCTGTAACCCTTCATTCACTCTGGTATACATTAGCTTTATCAATAGGAAGGAAGCAGCAGTCACCTACATGAATACCCCCATCCACAGTCTGACAGGGAGGTTTAGAGCCTACTGAGCAGAAGAAACTGGTTGAAAACTCTTGTCTTTGCTCCTGCAGAGACTTCTTTAGCAGAAAAACCTACCTGACTTCTTCCTTTCCAGTTATCTAAGTTTTTAGGAACCCAAGGGTTCCTCTCCCAAAGAAATATGCTAAAACATGGTTTCTATTCTTCTAAAACTAGTTGCAGGGGATGATCTCTAAGTTTATACTTAAGACTAAAGTTCTAGAGTGAATTATTCTTGTATCATTAGGAAATATGCAGGAACCTCCACATGCTGATGTATATGGATAAATACATTAATTAACCAATGTTCCAGATGACATGTTTCAATGGCTCTCCTGTTGAGCAAGGCCCTCATGGAGCATGGTGTGCAGTCACTAACCAGTGCCCCTCCTACCTCCAGGACTGCGTGGCCTGATGCCGTCTGTCATGCTGGCCCCTCTCATGAGTTCCCTGACCTCCATCTTCAACAGCGCCAGCACCCTCTTCACCATGGACATCTACACCAAGGTGCAGAAGCAGGTGTCAGAGAGAGAGCTCCTGATAGCTGGAAGGTGAGGGAACCCTGGTTTCTCCCTGAATCCTCTGGAGAAGTGAATATGTCCATGTGGACTAAAGTTCCCTTGTCTACGGCTTTGGTGAAAGTAAACCGAGCCCTAAAGTGAAGGAGGGATCATTAGAGGATTTTTAATGCAGCATATGTCTTTCCAGATACAAAAATTTGGGCTACACATTTAAATGGTATGATTTATTTTCATACTTTAAAGTGCCTCCAATTATCTCTTATTTCTTTCCTTCCTCATACTGTTCCCTATCCACATCTTCATGTAACTCCATCAGTGTCTTAATGGGGCATAAAATTGCATCCTCCTCTGACAGGTTAATGTGTTATCTCTAGCGGTTCCAGGTGTATCACATGGTGGTAATAGATTAGGCTATCCAGACACTGACATGATTACATTCATTAAGCAGCGGGCCATTTTAGAAAGGGACAGACTCATGGATGGGGCTAATTCCAAGACACTTCTGGGAGAGTTCACTCCACACAGGGGTTCCTGTGCACTCGGGAGTCCTTGAAGACAATGTGCTTGAAGGAAATAAGCAGAAAGAATGGATAAATAGTCTTCTTTCTTCCATTCATACTTTCTGAGTAGACACTATGTTGTCATAGAATTTTCAAACATATTTTAAAGATCAAACTGTAATGTTCATACAGAAAGCATAAAACGTAACTGTATAGCTCAGTAATTTGTTACAAAATGACCACCCATTTAACCAACAACCAAGTCAAGAAACGAAGATTATAAGCAACTAGAAGCCACTGAGTTAAGGCTCGGGACCACCGAGACTCCAAATGCTATAATTTGTCTTTTCCCAGTTTCAGGTAATGGAAATAGACTAACTCAAAATTTAATCCTTGTTGCAAAGCTTCTTTACTCTGTGTTATTTTGGGGATATCCAGCCATGTTGCTATGAGTTTCTTTCAATATGGGATCTCATCACAGTAATATATTAGAACTTATCTACTCTACTCATGGACATCTGACTCGATCATTTTCATTAATGTCTCTTGGAGAACATTGGCACACATTTCTGCTGAGTAGATTGCTACAAGTGTGCATATATTACACGCTTAGCTTTTTAAAATTCTAGAAAGGACTGTAAGAAGAGATCTTAAAAGAAATGGATTGTAACTCTTGCAAAAAATGGTAGAATTGATGGTGATGATGATTTTCAATGTTGGAGGGGCTTTAAAATGGTTGACTAGAGGCTTCTGATACATACCTTCTCCACAATAAAGAAGCAAAATACAAAATAGATAATCACAATTTGAATATGTGACCCAAGAGAGAAGTGACAGGAAACTTCTAAGGCAAGGAAGGAGAGAGAAGGAGGGCAGCCTGCACTACCAGGACTGGCCCCGAACCAAGATAGGCTTCCTGATGAGAAGAAAGGTTAAGTGAAGCCAACCACCCACAGCCTGTATTCCTGCCATGGACTCTTACAATTCAAGCCACAGGAGAGCCCCTTGCTTGACCTTTGTGGGCACTGAACCTAGAATAGGGAGGTGCCTGGAGACCTTATGAAGGCATTGCTTCAGAGGGGGAGCACGTGATGGTTCCCACATACACCCCCAGTCCTAAGACACTATGGCACAGTGCTAATGTGAAAGCCCAGCCCCCGACTGAACTGAGACTATCCCTGGAGCCCAACAGCACCTGCATCTCCACATCACTGGAGCCCCATCTATATCCCCCACCCATATTTGCTGCTGCTCTTGGTTGCTGCCATCAGAGCCAAAGGTCAAATCATTGTGCAGCCAGCAGAAAAACTATTGCACATTTTTGTGCTCCCCCACCTTTAGTTGTTGCTACTGCTGGTTGCCAACACTGGCGCCAAGGCCGGAGCAACTGACAGCAACACTGCTTCCTCCAGAAGTGAGGCTGCTGCACACTTATAAGAGCTCTGAGGTCAGACTCCTTCATCCATGGCAGCCACCTGAGGCCAAACCTCACATCCCCAGCTTCCTGCTTCCATCTGTTGTCAGTGAATGCAGCCCTGCCCCTAACAGCATCATGGGCACAGTTGTTTTGTGTACTGGTAATATCTGAGTCCTTTCTTTTCTTAAGAACATATGAGGTCAAGGAGCTTGATTTTGTTTGGAAAACCAACAAATGGCACAACAATAAGTTGTTGAGAAATTAAGAATAAGTTCAAAAGCTAAAGCACAACAAATGTGCCTATGATAACTTATGTTTAATATCTACAAGATTTTATTTTCTTGCCAGAATATTTATTCTTGCAACAATTGTCATCAGCATCCTGTGGGTCCCACTAGTACAGGCATCTCAAACAGACAACTGATCCCTTACGCACAATCGATGGCTAGTTATCTTGGATCTCTAGTTGCAGCCGTCTTCCTGCTCACCGACTTCTGTAAAAGAATCAATGAACAGATAAGTGGAAACTGAAAAAGCATTCTACCCTATGGAGTGGGGAAAAAATCGTTTCTTCCACTGCATTCTTGATACCCTATTTATGCAAATCATAGCCCATCTCGATTTCTGTTGAAGTCAGCCACAATTCCTGAACCTCACTAAAGGATAAAAATATAGTACACATTCACAGTGCAGTGTTTATATTTCTTAAAAAATATTGTGTATGTGAATTTACCAGTGCTGTGGAATAAACGTTTAGGAAACAAACTGTCACAGTCCTATCATGGCTACACTACCTAATAGTATCATGATCTGAAGCAAATTACTTGGCTTTGTAATTACTGTGAGGATTAAATGAGATCGTACATGAACTGCTTACAGGAAAACTCTTAGTAAGAGTTAAAAATATCTCAATTTCCATTATTAAACATGCGCACCACATGTATGATCGATTATAGTGGACCATGTACATTCAATCCCTTAATTGTTCCTAGGTTATTAGCCTTATTATTAAGATTTTTCACATAAGGATCAGATGCAGATATGTTATTATGGAAATTCTTTCCACATATTACTTAACATTAGTAAGTATAGTCATGGGATTCAAACTTGGGTGTTTCTTAGTCCAAAGCTGCTATTATTATATTAATATCCAGACAATACCATTTTCCTGAAGCATGGCATCTTGGACAATGGAAGAGGGGCATATCTTTCCACTTCTATCAACGCCTCCGGGAAAATGAATGCTTTTGATTGTCAAGAGCTTAATAGAACTCTCAAAACTACCTAATATCAGTTCTGCAAATTGTGTAACATAATTCATAGTTCTATTTATTTTGTAAAATAAGTCATAATTCCATATATATGTGTGTGGGTATAGGCATGCATATATGTACACACATATATATTGATGTCTCTGTGTGTGTGTCAAAGAAAATTTCATTTTGAGTCAGTATAGACAATAGTTTCCTGGAATTAGAGAATCAATATTGCAATGGTGTCGCCCCAGTAATAAACATATATGTATGCAATTTTCTCTGTCTTGGTAACTTTGTGCTCAATGTCAGCCATTTTTTGTCCTTCACTGAGGAAGAAGGCACAATGATAATTATGACTTCCTTGAATGAGCTTCTGATCTTTTCTAAACACTCCTATTTAGTTCTTGCTTCTTTTTCAGGGAGAATACTGGAGCCTAATCACTGGACTTGTGATGGGCCTTATTCGTATGATCGCAGAGTTTTCTTATGGAATAGAGAGCTGCTTGGCTGCCAGTAACTGTCCCAACATTATCTGCGGAGTGCACTATCTGTACTTTGCCATCATTCTCTTCTCTGGGACCACACTGGCTGCTCTGGGAATTTTCCTGTTAAGAAAACCCATTCCTGATGTACATGTGAGTGATAAGTAATGGATTTATGCTAACTTAAAAGTAAGGGTTTGTTGCCTTCTAAAGTTGCCACTAGAATACGACTCCCAGGCAATGTATTCATTGACACACTAGAGTGAGAATAACCCTAAGAGATTATCATCTGGTCCTTCAAATAAGCAATCATTTGCACCTAGTATGTGCACACCACCAGGGAAATAGGAGGTAAGGTGTTAGAAAATGAGTGTCATACTTCTAAAACTTCTCAGTGCTCTCGGGAGATGAATCTACACCATTTTTTAAATAGGATATGAGGAAGAGAATGATGCCTAAAAACTTCACTGCAGAACTGTCACTGGGTTGTGCCTGTTTTGGATAAGCAGAATGTCATATACAGCATGAACATGGGTATAGAGAGAGAAGTAAGAAAAACACATAGCATAAAGGGGCAGGACAGAGAAAGTAGAGTAATGAGAAGCATTTTTTTTTCTTTTCTTTTCTTTTTTTTTTTTTGCAGTTTTTGGCCGGGGTTGGGTTTGAACCCACCATCTTCAGTATATGGGGCCGGCACCCTACTCCTTTGAGCCACAGGCGCTGCCCATGAGATGCATTATGACTTTCAAATTGGCAATATTTTTAATATGAATTAAATATAGTGTTGGGTGAAGATGTGGAGAAATTCCCATAGTCCAGAACTGTGGATGAGTGACTAAGCTTTATAATTTACAGGAGAACAATTGGGCAGTATTTATCTATTTCAAAATTTCAATACCATAAAAGTCAACAATCTTACTTTTAGGATCTTATTATGTACAAATCCTTTACAAGTAGAAATATGTATACACACACACACACACATATGGATTTTCTCTGTAAAAGTTTGAAAATGGAAAAAAGTGGGGAAATCCAAATTTCATCATGAAGAGCCTGACTACACAATAATAGTGCATTGAGTATTATGCATCTGCATAAAATATGAGGAGGCAAGCAGAAAAATAAGTGCAGAATAATACAACATTGTAGAGTTGTGCATTTGTATGAAATTACGTGTAGACAGATAAGATACATGTTTGTCCAACCACAGAAAAAAGTCTTAAAGCATACACTCCTGAAATTTTAACAAAAATGTTGGTAGAGAGGGGCACTAGAGAGGCCTTGTAGATATTAATCATTTTAAAAATATAAATACAACCTATATGCTATTTTTTCTTCCATCCCATTGCCTTGAGTCCATGTGAATCCTTGTAGTTGAGATGTATTTCTTGGAGGAGGTAAATACTTGGGTTGTGTTATTTTATCCATTCAGCTAATCTTTTAAGTGTTGCCTTCAGACCATTGAAACTGACTTTTAGTATTGATATTTTGGATATTGTTCTATTCAAGATGTTAGATGATATCTTACTGTTTTGTATTCTCTTTGGTGCTATTGTTTTAGAAGAGCCATGAGCTATAACTTGTGGGTGTTTTTATACTTTTTGGTAGCTATCATGCTGTTGTATGTTAATGAACTTTTGAACATTTCATGTAGGGCGGGGCTAGTAGTAACAAATGCCCTCAGTGTCTGTGTGTCTGCGAACATTATATGTTCTCAACTTATGTAACTTAGTTTAACACAACACAGTATTCTTGGCTAGCTGTTATCCTGTTTAAGGATCCTAAAAATAAGACCCGTTCCTTTATGGTTTGTAAAGCTTCTCTTGAGAAGTCTGCTATTAGTCTAATGGGTTTTCCTTTGTAAGTTATTTGATGTTTTGGCACACTACTCATAAGAGTTTCTCCTTTGTGTTAATTCTGGCCCGTGTTATGATGAATCACATGCCTTGATAGTTCCATTGTGCAATGAGTCTCCTAGGTATTCATTGGACTTTCATTTTTTCTTTATGTTCTTACAAGACCAGGCAATTTTTGCAATTATTCTCTTAAATAGGTATTCTAAGCCTTGTGTTTAGTCTTCTTTATTCTCAGAGATGCCTATGGGTCTTACGTTTGGTCATTCTATATATGTATAATCCCATATTTCTCTTAGACTTTCTTCATTTCTCTTGATTCTTTGTTATTTTGACTGACTTAGTTAATCAGAAAGACTTGTCTTCAATCTCTGCAATTATTTCTTCTGCTTGGTGTAATCCACTCTTAACAGTTGCATTGGGTTTTATATTTCTCTAAATGAGTTTTTATTTCTGGAAGTTACTTTGTTTCAAAGTATCTATTTTTTTCAATAAGCTTTTTAAAAAAATGTTTTCACTGGTTTCTTTGAATTTTTTTTCCCATGTGCTCTTGAAAGTCATTGAGAATCCTTATAACTCATGTTTGGAATTTTTTATATAACATTTTACTATTTTTATTTTGGTTGGAATTCACTGCTAAAGAGCTGCTATGCTCCTTGAGGGTGCCCTTTCATGCTGATTCTTCATACTCCCAAAATTCTTGTACTGAATTCCTTCTAATATGTAGCAACTGCGTATTTTTTTTTAATTTTCTTTTGTTTAGATGTTTCCCCACCCCCACCCCCTTACTCATAAGGATGTGTAGCATATGTTGGAAAAGAACCTTTGGCTATGCTTGTGAGCACTTAGAAGGTGGTATAGATTCTGAATGAACACCTTGTTTACAAATATCCTTCATATGGTGGTTTTTTGAATTTCTAGTTACATGTAGATTATGGCCATAATGTGCTATGTACATGAGCAATCCTATCTCCTTTTGACAAACAAAGTTGGAGTCTTTGAAATACTTTATCTTTCCCCAGATCTAGTCTCTTAGCAATGGGAATTATATTGGGATGGTAGGTTTAATCTCTATGACAGTAGGAGCTGCTTTTGGGTGAGAGACAGCCAAGCTCTGTACGATTGATTCAATAAATCCTGGTGGGGGCTGTGTAAGTTGTCTTCCCTTCCGGTCAGTGGTGATTTCAGGAAATAGCCAGCTGCAGTTTTGTTTTGGAGGACCTTTGAGGGGCTCTGGCACTTCAGGAGAAGCACTCCAATGCCCAAGGCAGTCAGTGGAGGCCTGGATCTCCCAGGGGACTACTTTGGTGGAAAAGGGAGGCTGGCTGGGAGTGTGTGGGGTGAATCTTCCTTCAGTCTCTACAAAGGTTGGCATAAAAGCTGTCCTAGTGGGGATTAAAGGACAAATCTGAGGCCACTAGGGAAAGCCATCATGGAGGGGCTAAAATGGCTCCACCAAACCCAAAAGTCTGCTCACAGAGAAGAACCCCTCTGGGATTCATGTTCTGGCAGAAATGCACAGCCTATACTCTTTTCTCCCCTGCCCCAATGTCTGCTTCCAATATCTGGCCACAAGCAGCAACACAAGGTAGCTGAGCTCACCAGCAATGGTGTCACAGGCTGGGATTTATCTGCCCAGGATTTTTTCCAGTGTTGAGAGATTGGCTTCCATGTGAGGAGATGGATGCGCTGTGAATGTGCTGGGTTTCAGACCCACATTACACTCTCCTTTTGATTCTGCCCTGAGCTCCCTTACCTCCTGATATTAGTTCACAAATCTCCACTCTATTCCCTCAAGAATCTAGGTTGAATCCTGGGCATATGGGATTTAGCTACCCCTGGTCCTCCAAGTTCAATTGCTGACCATGCCACAGAGACATGTACTGGCTCCAAGTTGCACATGGAGTGCTCAAGTAGGCTTAATTCCCCTCCATGTGGGTGTATACTTGGCTTTGCTGAAGCAGCCAGACAAGCAACACCAGGGAGGGCAGGCAGGCAGGGATCTCATAGTCCAAGCACCATTTGGTCCACTGGCAGGTCCATAACAGGAAAAGTATGAGCCTCCACTTTCTGTGGGAGCCTCACCATAGGGAAAATACCAACCAGAGGGAAAGCAGCTTCCCCAGAGACCAGGTCAATTGTCCCTAGGGGAACACATGCCTCTCAGCAGCAATAGGAAGGGGAGGAAACAAGGAGGAAATAGTCTGCATGGAAGTGATCTGGCACACTGGTCCTCTTTTTTTTTTTTTTTTAATCCCAAGAAGGCAGCTTGCCTGGGATGTCTTAGCTCTTGGGTCACACAGTTCCCCTGAGACCCACAAGTCCACAGTGGTCACCACATTCTGGACAGGCATTGGGAAGTGTTTCTGGTGGAACCAGTGACATGAATTTCACTAGCTCCCTGGGGAGCACAAAGACACAATAGGTAGGGACACACCATGGCATCCATCATCTCAACTCAGGTTTGTGTTGATGGGGCAAACTGGCCACCTAGGCGGCTCTTTTTTCAAGAAGCTCCTCATTCACTGGCAGCAGCTTTTGGGTTCATGGGGATGGAGAACCTCTCCAGCAGGTCTGTAGCCATCAGTCTGCCAGAGATGTGAGTGAAGGCGAAACAGACCCCACATATCCAAAGGACTCCAAGTGTCTGGAGGGTTTATCTCTGCCAAAATTTTGCTCCTTCCTGTTTGTTTCCACAACATCTTCCCAAAGATTCTTCAGTAAAAGCTGGCACTTTTCCCTTAGAATTACCTCTGTGATTTTTTTTTTTCTCATCTGCAAAGTTTCCTTTCTAGGACATTCTGGTGATCTATGTCTCTAGTTATTCATCTCTCCCCTCCTCCTCCTTCACTGACTTGAATTGTGGATTTAAAAGCCCACTGATGCTTGGAACAATTTTCTTAGAATGACCCAGTGCTGGTGTTATTCATTGTGCCCAATACCATGTCTTGTGTCTGTGGCCAAAATATGACAAAGTATATGAGACATAAATGCTACTGTATTAAAATTATATTTACAGAAAAAATTGCAACTATAAAGCTTAATGGTTTAAGATAATGGTATAGCTTACAAATGTTTTGAGGTGGGTTTAGAAAACGGAACTGTAAGGGTATTAATTGGAGTTGGAACCCAAGAATAGTACCATCTATACATGATAGATCCAGAAAGAGAATGTAAGAAGATATTCTAAAAGTTGAAAAGGCATCTACCACACAAACTGAAAGGAAATAATGTTTCAGGTAGCAACATTTGGATGATAAGAAAAATGAATGAAGCTAGGGTTAGTAGTGAAGGTAGGTTAGTAAAATGTTAATGCTTCTGAAATTATAAATCAAGAACTATAACTTTTAAGTATATTATTTAAAGTTTTGAATAACTACCAGAATTAAAAACAGAGATCATTTGAAATGGGTGGTATGCTTTTGTGAATGAGTGTGGTAGGAGACATTATGTTTGTGATCTATACTCTTCTGTGTAGTTTTATTTTTTAAAACTTTGCAGTAGTGAAAGGTAGCATTAGTATATTACAAATATTTTTTTATTATTTTTTATTGAGTCATAGCTGTGTACAATAATTCAGTCATGGGGTACAGTGTGTGGGCTTCACATACAATTGCAGATATTTTTATCAACGTGATTGATATAACATTCATGATATTTTCTCATTTACTATGTGAAAACATTTTTGATCCGTATTTAGAAGTTTTCTCCTGACCCTTCAAATATGCACCACAAATGTGACCTCACCCTTTATCCTCTCTCCCCCAACCCTCTCCCTCCCCTTCCCCCCCTCTCCCTTTTCCCCATCTTATTGTGCAATAAATGGGTTGTAGCCTTTGCTCGAAAGATATAAATTTGCTTCATATTAGGGGTGTATACATTGGATACTTTTTCTTCCATTCTAGAGATACTTTGCTAAGGAGAACATGTTCCAGCTCCATCCATGTAAATATGAAAGAGGAAAAATCACCATTTTTCTTTAAGGCTGCATAATATTCCATGGTATA
>CAUYRH010136743.1:0-26405 GCA_963574655.1 Perodicticus potto | reverse complement strand
AAGGTAAATGGTGGGATCACACCTATGGTGCATCTTAGAAGGGTACAGGTGAAACTTACTAAATGCAGAATACAAATGTTTTCATACAATAACCAAGAAAATCCCATGAAGGTTATGTCGAACAGTTGGATGAAAATATTTTAGATTATATATGAAGCCAGCCCATTGTACCCCATGATTGCACTAATGTACACAGCTATGATTTAATAATAATAATAAAGAAATACACCTGGAAATTGCAGCCATCGTGAGTCCCAGGCGCCATCCTCACCTCCCGCATGGCTGTCTGGGGACTCAGCCTCAATGGGTGTGTGTTGTTTGGCCAGTTTAGTACCTTCCTTTTTCATTTCTGTGGAATTGAAGCACATTCTTCTTAAGAAAGTATCATAATAATGGAAAAGCAATTATCCAATGTACTCAGTACTAATTTGAAACCAATAGAAAAACAACATGCCCACACGAGAGAAAAACAGAAATATATCCAAGTGGGAGGAGGGGAGAGTGAAGAGGGTGGGGGGATTGGTGAGTTCTCACCTAATGTGCACATATGGGGCTATAGTAGGGTTATACAGCACACCCCCTGAGTGAAGGGCTGAACTACAACTTGAACTTTACCTTTGAAATACAAGCAATGCAACCTAATCATTTGTACCTTCATATTAATCTGAAATTTAAAAAAAACAATGTGAACACCTTGAGGCAGGACTTGAGCCCTCCTGCTAGGGACCACTGTGCCTCCTTTCCCTCCTCCCTTACCCACAGTGGCGTCACACCTTCTTCCTGGCCCCTGAGGGCACTGGGTTTGCCACTCTGTCATACAGGAAAGAACACGAGATCTGGAGCTACATGAGTCCCAACCCTGTCATGATCTGTGCAGCCAGGGCTGGCTCTTTAGTGTCCTCAGTCCCCTCCTTTTGGAGACTGTGAGTCTTGCTGCCTGGCCATTGCCTGTTATGGGAGACCGGGAAAAGATCTTCCCGACCAGGGCACAGAATCGGGATAAGTTTGGGTAGAAAGTGTCTCTCCCTGGATCCAGTGGAGGAATGGACTAGAAATCTTAAGAATTAAAAGCAACACAAGGTCAGTGGAGGGATAAAGGAATCTAACCTGGGTGCCCAGTCCCATGAGAAGCAGGGAGAAGACATGCCCAGGCAGTGTGCCGAGAGACTAGAAAGCCCAGAGGGCTACGAGCCCTGGATTTGCAGTACATGGCCAGGGCTGGAACAAAATGAGGCACCACACTCAGGCCTTGCCACACCTGCTTCCACTCTGACTGAGAGTTACTCCCATCCTGTACTGGTAGTGGTCATCTTTTCCTCCTCGGCTACCCTGGGTTATTTCCAGTTTTCTTCCACAGCATGCAGCGGTCACTTCCAGCCTCCAGTGGAGGCCTTCCCTGCCCAGTCAACACACGGGCTGTTTTTCCTGCAGAAGCATCACAAGGCCTTCACATGGGCCTCTCATCAATGCCTTGACTCCTCACGGCAGCTCTTAATTACCCGACGTGGACACCAATGTGTTCCAAGGGCTAATGTTGTCTCCCTGGCTGTGCTGGGATCCCAAAAAGGCAGAAACGTGTGCCATGTTAAGTTAAATGACCCCATAGTTGAAAAACACTTTGGCACAACCTGGTAAGGATGAACACACAATTTCTGTGGGTCAAAATCCATGGCCTAGAAATTCCTCATTTCACCTGAGAGAGATGTTTGCTGATATGCACAGGAAACTGTGCAAGGGCGGCTGAAAACACTTTTTCCAATAGCAAAAACACCAGAGACAACCAAGTCAGCCTCCTCCAATAAAATAATACGTAGATAAACGTTGGCATGTCTCTTCAGTGGGCTATAAGAGAGTCATGAAAATCAATACAGGGGCACACCAACACAAGTGGATCGAAGCATATCGAATGACAGAAGCCAACATGAAACTGGAAGTTTCAGTCAATATAAAGTCGAAAGCAGGTAAAACTAAATACAGTAGAACCCGTACAGTTGACCACCTCCCTACACTGACCACCTTCTTTTTTTTTTTTTTTTTTTTTTTGAGACAGAGCCACAAGCTGTCACCCTGGATAGAGTGCTGTGGCATCACAGCTCACAGCAACCTCCAATTCCTGGGCAAGTCTCCACCTCCCAAGTAGCTGGGACTACAGGCACCCATCACAACGCCCGGCCATTTTTTGGTTGCAGCCGTCATTGTTGTTTGGCGGGCCCGGGTTGGATTCGAACCCACCAGCTCAGGTGTAAGTGGCTGACGCCTTAGCCCCTTGAGCCACAGGCACCGAGCCATACACTGACCACCTTCTTACTTTGACCCAATTTTCTTAGACCAGACATGTACCACATGTGTACAGTACCTACTTCCTTATGTTGACCACTTCTGTTTGTTATAGTCCTTGGGTGATCAACTTACAGAGGTGTTACTGTGCTATATAGTTGAGAAGTATAGTGATGAAACTGTAAAAAAAAAAAAAAAACAAGGAATGATCAACACAAAACTTAGAATAGAACTCCCCACTGGGAGGCAGTGGCAAATAGGAGAAGAGACAGAGCCTTTTAAAGAACTGATACTATTCTGTGTCATACAAGGATGTCTAGTCTATTATTATCTTTATAAATATCTACTACATATGCTATTTTGTATAACTGATGTAGTTAACAATTTAAAAAGTAAAAAGCAGGCCAGATGTGGTGGCTCATGCCTATAATCCTAATACATTGGGAGGTTGAAGCAGGAGGATCACTTGAGGTCAGGAGTTTGAGACCAGCCTGATTCAGAGTAAGATCCTGTCTCCGCTAAAAATAGAAAAACTATCTGGACATTGCAGTGAGCTCCTATAGTCCAAGCTACTCAGGAGGCTGAGGCAGGAGCATCACTTGAGCCTAGGAATCTAAGGTTGCTGCGAGATAGATTGATGCCACTGCACTCCAATCTGGGCAACAGAGTGAGATTCTGTCTCTCCCCCTACCCTGAAAAAATATGTGTATACATATATACATATATATAAATATATATAGATATATTGGTTTGAGTGTATATATGTGTGTACGTATGTATATATATATATATATATGCTAAATAACTTGACTATACTCAGCACTATGTTAGAATTTTTCCTTTCCTTTCTGACAAAAGGAAAGTCTTTGGGAATAAAGCATAAAAATGATGGGGAAAAAACAAAAATGTGGAAAGGATAAATGTCTATGCAACAAAATACAAAACTATCCAATAGGAACTAAATTTAAAAAAAAAAAAAAGTACCCTATTGCCATTATTTTCTATAACTTAGGTTATCTTGCTCTTGAACTCTTTTGGATTGAGGGATTTGTGTAAATCCCTGACTTTGCCAATGAAAGGCATTTCAATAATTAGTCTTCCTGAGTGTCCTCTCCTTGAGAATAGGCCCCGCTCCTTCCTCCGTGCCCAATGGCACGTGGGTGCCAGGAAGGGTTATAGTCCTGGTGCTCTGGAAGAGTGGCAGGCTCCCAGCGGGACCCACTGCACAAGAGGGGTCTCTGTGGCAGATGGGACTCCTGGCCTGCAAGCCTGTGGCTCTTCCCTGCTGACCAGCCCTCTCACTGGACTGACATCCTTTGGAGAGCCTGAGGCTGCCATCATCTGCATTGGGGATCCCAGTGGCAAATGACAGTTGCTCTAAGACCCTGGGAACCTGTGAATTATGTCTCACACCTACCCTGAGCACTTTTTCTTTGCTTTCAGGTGCTATGTGAGAAGCAGTCTCCCCCAACCTTTTTCTGAGACAGTCTTTCTAAGCCATGTCTGAAGAAACTTGGCTAAACCTTCCACTCCAGGACTCACTCAAACCCTCCTGGAAGCCTCTCATCTGCCTCCTTGCCATCGCAGCATGGGGGCAAATCAACGATGCTCAATTCTACTTTCTTGCCCTTCACTCTCTTTTTCACCCCAACCCTTCTGAGGGAAATATTCTTCCCTGGTCCTCTGCTGCCTCTACACTGAACAGCTCACATTGCATTGCTGCTTCATATGTGCATCAGTCATGATTAGGTTTGGCTGCAATTGACAAAAGACCCAAAGCAGATGTTTTTCACTCATACAAAGCTTAGCATATTGTCATCTATTGCTGCACAACAAATTACCACAAATGTAATGGCTTTAAATGACACCAAGTTATTATCTCACAGCATCCATGGATCAGAAGTCCAGGCTCAGCATAGCTCAGCTGGGTCCCCTGCTAAGCACCTCTCAAAGTTAAAATCCACTTTGGATTTCAAAGTGTTGACTGTGCTGGGCTTTCTGGAGGCTCTGGGGAAGAATCCATTTCCAATCCATTGCCAAGAATCCATTTCTAAGCCATTGGTAGAATTCAGCCCCCTACAATTGTAAGACTAAGCCGCCATCTCCTTGACACATGGACCCCTTCATCTTCAAACCAGTAATCACATGATGCATCTTTCTTGGGCTTCAACTCTCCGCCTTCCTCTTCTGCTACCAGCTGGAGGAAGATCTTTCTTTTGTTCAAAGACTCAGAGACTTTATACTGGGTCCTCCTGGTTAATCCAGGTCAACTGATTAGTACCTTACTTACATTTTGGAACATGCAATGCAATGTGATCATGGTGTAACCCCAGTGGCAAAAGTCACAAAACCAAAGCTCTGCCTCCCACAGCTGGGAAAGCAGTTGTGCCCCACAGAGTCCCCAGGATCCAGGCTCCTATCTGCCCACCACCCCTGAGGAGCAACCCCCTCCCGATGGGCCAGGATTCAGCATCCACACTCCAAGGCAGGTGGGTCCAGGCTTCATTCTGACTACGTTTTAATGGAAGAGTCTCAGCAGCTGCCACCCAGCCCTTCAGCTTGCTTCCAACTGGTCGGACTTTGTCACTTTGAGGCATCCTCACCTGCCTGCAAGGGAGGCTGCGCAAGGTAGCTTTATTCTGGGTGGCAGAGTGGCCCAATAAAAACTCTATCACTATGAGAAAGCAGGAGAGTAGCTACCTGGAGACAATACATAAAAACACAATCCAGGGAAAGCTAATAATAACCCTTTTTTTCTCTCTCTCTTGTGAGCTCAATTTTTAGAGCTCAATTTTGCAGACTTTAAAACCTTTGGTTTGAAACTCAAGCTAAAAACAGGCCATCTTGTTCCAGGCAATGGTCCTTCTCCATGCCTTGAGCAATCAGTCTCAGCCCCCAAGCCTAGATTTACTGGCGTAAAAGCTGAAGCAGAGCAGGTGAATTTAGGAACAAGATAATTGTCACACCACATTTGGGTGCAGAAGATATGGGAGGAACACTGTCTCCTAAAGTGCACCCCACACTACTCTGTAGAAGTGTTTGACTTGAAGTTTCCCATATGTGTGTTCAAGGGGAAAGGAAGAAACATGGCAAGGCCACTTTCGATACAAAAATTTGGTCTCAAACTCTACAAAGATGATTCCAGTTGCAAAGCCTAAAACAAGCATTTGTTTTTCTTTTAAAGAAAAAAAAAATGACAATCCATGATGCCATGCAATTATAACCCCTCCGGCAGGCAGAAAAATCATAGAAATGGAACCTACAATCTACAAGAGCAATTTACTAGTTTCAGCAAAGCTTAAGAAATACAGCAGTTGGAGCCCATCACAAGTGGCCAGTGCCCTCAGTTACAACTCTGCGTATCTGAAAGGGTCACAGAGGTAGCTCATTACTAGTAAGGACAGAGAGGAAATATTTGGGCTGGGCACTCTTGGCTCATGGAACCCTAATTGGAATACTCCCAGCCAAAGTGGAGATTTCATAATGCAGACTTGTTACTTCAGGCTGTTTATTTTTTCCTAATTTCCTACTTCTTAGAAAAAGTAATAAATTAGTAATTTCTGAACCTAGAGTGGCCTAGAAAGGGAGTCAGGGGGAGACTGGATTCTGATGAATCTGAATGTGCCCAGTAGGCTCAGCCACTTTCTAACTGTGAGAGTTTCTTAGCAAAACAATTCAGATGATAGGCTTCAAAGTCTTCGTTTCTGGGATTAGGACATTAACCTGTAAATATATCATCCATTCCCAGAGTCCTACTTTAAGGATCTGAGTTCACGTATTTGAAGTTCTAGGAATACTAGCAGATGCCCAGTGCAATTGATGGTTACTGACATTGTCACTGTCACATGCTGGATGAGGATTGCACTGTCATTGTGCAGTGGGGCTCAGGGGAAACAGAGTTGGATCAGACACTCCAAGCTACTCTTCCCTACTCCTTCACTGGGTCTTGACAGAGGGCCAGGTTGTACATGCTGAGTTGCAGAATGAAATGTCCATCATATGCCACCCTGTTCAGAGCGCAGGGAACAGCACAGAGAACTGTGTGAAAGGCACTTCAATCTTATTTCTTGCTCCGAGGAAATGCTACAATGTAAAGACTCTCCCTGCTCTGCCTGTGATAAAAATGGACAAATCACAGATAGTGATTAATACCTGTATGTCATTCCTTACCACAAAGCCCATGGCAAGAGATCCCCACATCGCCACCCCCCATCCCACCTGATGTGGCCCAGATGACCCAGGGCATAGGACAGGACTTTCTCATAAGTACCAGAAGAATATCAGCAGTGTCTGGGGAAATTCTTACTCCAACAACAGACTATGGCATTTGGGACACCTCCCACACTCTCAAATTGAGACTGACCCTCAGCACGTTCTCACAAACTTCCTGTGCTGCTGGTGCTGCCATCCAGGGACCACAGCTGAGAGCCATGGCCCCAGGGCAACAAACTGCAACCTGCCAGTAGGCCCAATCCTACCTGCCACCTGTGTGCAGACAGTCATCAGACTACAAATGGTTTTTACATTTTTTAGTGGTTGGAGGGAAGGGCCAGAGAATGGGAGGAGCATTTTATGACACTTGAAAATTATATGAAATTAATTAATTATCAGTGCTCGTAGATAAAGGTTTACTGAAACGGAGCCATGCTTATCCATGGAACTTTTGTCTATGGCTGTCTGTGCTCAGTGGTGGAGTTGAGTACTTGCGATGGAGACCAAATAGCCCCCAAATATTTGCTGTGTGGTCCTTTACAGAAATTCCCTTCTCTATGGTAAGCAAATGTCCCCATGGAACTTCTGCGGGAGAAGGGTGATGTCCACAGCCTGGTTCCCTGCTCTCGGCCCCATGCTCTGGGTTCTTCTTAGGATGGTGCTTTACAAAGAATAACTTCTTTAATGCTTAGGTATTAAAAAAAGGAAAGGATATATTTTTTAAGATGCCTTTAATCTTTCCTTTTGTGCTTATATTCAAACAAAAGTAATTACAGCGCAGAGGCCTGCCAAGAAGTGTGACAATTTGTACAAAATTAAGGTAACAAGAGCTTAAAGCAAATTATGTATTAAAGTAACCCACAAAATCAGATAGTGCAAATAGAAGGAAAAATAAATCTACAAACCTGTCTTTCCTAGTCGGGATTTCATTTTAGTTTACATTTAAATGATAACACATCTTGTGGCAAATTATTGCAGACTTTTTCTACCAGGAAAAAGGGGGAGAAAATTCATTCACTGAAGGAAACCTCTGCAAGAGGCAAAAGTGATAAACTTCCCCAAGCCCATTTATAAATGCAGTCAATGAAACAGAATTTTAATGAATTGTGCCACATAATCTGGTAGTTAATGAGCTGCAGAAGCCTTTGTCAATTGCAGTGACTGGGAACTAACTCTTTCAGTTTCTAGATCAATAAGAATTCTCAGCTCTGCACTACCCAAGAGGGAACTCTGGGGAGAAAGGAAGTTGTCAGAGGAATGTCATCTCTACAGGTCGCAGCGGCAAGGCCACCATCTGTTTTGCACACTCCCTCCCCCTTTATATTTAAATCCTGACTTCAGACGGAGAGGGAGAAAAAGAAAGTTTGGAGATCAAACAGCACAGCTCTTATGAAATGCCAATACAAAATGACAACAAAAAGGTTTGAACGACTCTAAAAATATCTCCCAATATTTTAGAAGCTTCACTGAGTTCAATTGCTGGTGTGGACCTTTGGGAGGGCGTAAAGCCCTTGACATTCAGTGTTCTTGATATACAAAAGTAATAGGCAGTGAGTTGTTGAGGATTAAACACTGACCTAAGGTATCCTGCTAATTCTGCCTTCCATAACACTTCTTTTATCTGTTTTCATTGCTTTGGCTCCAAATAGTCACATTCTTTTGCAGAGTCCTGGGATTTGCAATTATTGTATTATCCATGTCTGTTACCCAAAGTTGTTGCCAGGGAGATGTGGCTCTTACAATAATCCTCATGCCATGCGATAAAAGAAATACCAGGTGAAAGACACCCATCAACCCATCATCAACAGCAGGTCGGAAACACTCACTGAGGACCTACTTCATGGAAACAATAAGGAACCTCAAGAAGATAGAGATGAATAAAACTT
The DNA here is from genome assembly GCA_963574655.1 of Perodicticus potto. Lineage (NCBI taxonomy): Eukaryota > Metazoa > Chordata > Mammalia > Primates > Lorisidae > Perodicticus > Perodicticus potto. Next base: position 18,030 of record CAUYRH010136743.1, on the reverse strand, counting down.
CACCCACCCTTAGCTTGCTCTTTACTAGAGGATAATCATTTATGTTTGTTGAGTGAATGAATAGACAATTGGACTACAGATTCTTCATTTGACAGGGGTCTTTGGAAGATTTTATTTCCTGTTAGGCAACAGGTGAACATGTTTTAATTGAGTGGCAAGAAACCCATGTGCCATTTTAACATCCATACAAACTAAGTGAAGCTATTGCTACCACCCCATCCTCCCACACCCATACTCGGAGTCTACTCATAGGCAATTTCCACTGCACCTGTACTTTCATCCATTAAGGTTCTCTCTCTGGCATCAGGTATGAGACCATTAGTAAAAGCCACAAGAAAGCAATTTCAGGAAAGGAAAGCCCCATAAAATGTGAAAAATTAAAGTGGTCCTGAATGTTGCGTTCAGGAAATTGCCACAGGCAAACCCTCTCTGTCAACAGAATGTTCCACTTGGCAGCAACCAAGACACAGGTGAAATATGACAAGTGGCCAACAGAAAAAGGGAGACTAAGGTACAGAGGGAATTGGACTGCTCTGAATCACCCAACATTCGTTCTTAATTTACTCTATGAAGATTTCAGACTTTAGACTATGATGAGATTAAAAAATACAGTTCTTGTCCTCAAGAATTTTACAGTCTAGCCAAAGAGGCAGGCTTGTGTACAGATATTAATAACAGAAGGAGGAATGAAGAAATTCCTGCAGGCTGTGCATGGCTGAAGACGAGGAAAAAAGGCAAGACCTGCTTCTACTTCAAGCCAATCTGAAATGCAATTTCCTTTCTGAGATAAAGGAAACACAGTCATTGAGAGACGTCCATGGAAGGAGGCTCATGCCGTGGGGAGAGGCTTGGGACCCCACAGCCCAGATTTGTCCTCCTGTGGTTACCTTCTCCTTGGACCTGGGGACAAGGAATGGAAAGCTTTTAATCCTTACCAAATGTGATGTGAAATCTTTCCCTCAGATGCTATTGCACAGCTGAGGCAAGGCTAGAAGAGTCACACAAGATTCAACTCAAGTGTCAAGCATGAAAAAAAAGCTTTGAAATGAATATCCCAATTATCAAACATGATTACCCCCACCTTTCATCTGTAGCCCTGTCCCCATAGGTGCTCCTCTTTCCTGGCCCTGTCACATGTCTTTGTAGTGGGCACCATGTTGGATCATCCGGAAAGGGTCCATAAAAGGACAATCTTCTTCAAATCTGGATCCAAGAGGAGATGCTTTGAGAGAGAAGAGTTTCCTGCCTGTAAATTCACTGCTGGTTTCTTCTCCAAGAAGCCACCTTCGAGGACCCCCAAAATGAGCACCTCTGGGAAGAATTTCCAGCTGCCCACAGGGTCACACATTGCAGCAGATGGCCACACCTGCACAAAACACAGTAGCCAGGCCTAGGGTGTGGAGACACAGAGGTACAGAGCTGGAGATGAGCAGGCCAGACAGACATGTTCGTTTTTCTACAATGCTTATGCTGGAACCAGGAGATCGTCTTTCAATGTCACTAATGCAAACTGCAGCGAAGGACATGCTACCATTTTGCCATCTCCAAATGTGGGAAGTAGAATCTTTTGGCCCCTCTCCTTCCAATCCAGTTACAGTCCTTTCTCTGGCACTCAGAGTCCTCAATGGCTTCCCCTCCTGTCCATCTACCACATCCACTGTGGACCCAGCTACTCCCAAAAATCTCTTCCACCTTCAACCAGGCTGAGCTCAGCAACAATTGCTCATCAGTACCTGTGAGGGCTCAGGTGCCGTCCTCAACACTGAAGAAGCAAGGTCTAATGAGACTTGGTCACTGCCTTCCCAGGGCTTGCCATCAGTGAGGGAGCCACACAGGTGAGCCAGGGAGAGAGACACACACCAGAAGGAGAGGCACACAACCCTGTGCGCAAGTGAGTCAGCAAGAGGAGGGCAGCACCCTAGCCAAGGGCTGGCCTGTGCACCAAGACCGAGCGAGCATCAGAAGAACCACAGCCTGTTCAGCACAGCTGGAGTTGCCAGTCTGACAGTGGGCTAGAAAGGACAGCATGACACTGCCAAGCCAGCACCAGCTTGCAAAGACCCTGGCGAACCGCACCAAGGAAGTTCATCTCTCTCCTGAATCCAGTGAAACCCCAAAAGCAGTTTAAGAAAGGGGTGCGCAGAGAGCACCCTGGTGGCCCTGGGGTTGCTGTCTGGGCAAAGGAAGGCAGACTGCAGAGCAGCTCCAGGAAAGTCCCCTAGTCGTGGTGAACCAGCTGAGGCCGACAGGATGGCAACAAGCCCAGCCCCAGGCACAGGGGGCACCTGTAAGGGTGAGGAATTAATATGCAGCAACGGTGACTAATGGAGGATCCAGTGTGGAGGAAAACAAGAGCATATTTGTCACTCCTTCCTCTGCTTCTCTGTCCCCCAGCCTGACATGTCCTGCCCTCTCCACGCCTCCACCCCAGGGCCTAGCACCACTCCCACCTGCCCCAGGAAGTCACCCCTCACAGCCTCCACCCACTGCTCTTTCCCTTCCCCACCACCCCACCCACGAGTGCTGTGCTGCAGAACGAGGCTGTGTGGCCCTTGTCCACGTGGCTCCATGTGCCCATCCAGTGGGGCTGCTAGTCGGCTGTCGGGCGGGTCCCTCACCCCACACTGCTTCTCGAGCATCTTCCCCGCTCTCAGTGTCATTTCATCCTCATTTGTGTACGCGCGCACCACACAGCAGTTACAGTGGATATGATAAGGACTATTCAATCATCATTATTTTTGACAGCCAGATGTTACCAAGCATCACTCTACCTCTCTGTGTGCCTGTCTACAGCTATTCCTATACCTACCATATGTACATTCTTGTCCTTCCATCCCTAAGAGCAACCCTGCAGGATAGAGAGAATTGTCTGCTTTCAGAACTGGAACCACGCCAGGCCTGAGACAGTACCCTGCTCGGGAGCTAAGAAGTTAGCCCGCTACCATTTCATACACACATAGAGACAAAAGACATGAGTCACCTGGGTCAGAGACAAATGCAGCCAGAACAATATCTTGCATTTTTTTTGTAAATTTCAACCTCTACAAGGGAACACGGTGAAGGCCAAGGGCGCCTGCATATCACAGGAGGGAAATTCCAAAAGGGTAAAACTCTGATCTTAGATAGGGCTGCTGGAAACTGCCATTCTGGGGGGGTGGGGGGGTGGGGAGAGAGAGCTTCCTTTTTTTTTTTTCAACTTGGAATGTGAGCAAATCTCACAGGCAGGAGTGAGACTTGCCTATCCTGAAATGTCTCTGGAAATGAAGGCATCGCTAAGCTTTATTATCTCCAGTTTTTATCACTGTTTCTTATACAAAAATTCATGAACAGATAGTCTGAGAAATGTAGGAACACCAATACTGAGTTGTTACCTGCTGTTTCCAGCCTTGTCCTTACATGGCCCCTGGTGGTTCCTTGGTTTGCAGTTCCTGGTTCTAGGCCCCATGCATCCTCACTGGGGCTGGTCTTACAGGGCCAGAACCAATTAGTATGGGCTGCCACCTATGTAACACCTCCTGTAAACCATGCTTTACAGAATCAAAAGCTTTGCAAACATTATTTCAAATCCCTACAACAACACAGTAAGGTAGACAATATAGATCCTGTTTTAAAGATGAGGATGTTCTGACTTAGAGATGAGTGTCTTGCTAATTACTATACTACAAATGGTGGAAGCAGGATTTCTTGCCAGGTCAGTCTGAAAAGCACACACCCTGGGCTTTTCTTCTGCTTTTATAGCCTTGAGAGTGTCCTTGGGTCCCTAAAGAGGTCAGGCTCTCCTCTGTCTCTGCAGAAGGAGTCAAGTAAATGCCTTGCTTACTATTAATTAAGAAGAAAGTCATTACTTCACTAGGCCCTTCCTAGCAAGATGGCCTTTTAAGCATAGCAATTAAGAGCCTGTGTTTTCTAAGCAGATCCAATTCAACAGAGAGCAGGACAAGATAAAGGCAACAAACTCATTAGCTTAAAATGCCATGCTACCTTTGCAGAAAAAAAGCGGGGGAAGCTTTAAAAAAATCCAAGTGCCTTAAAAGAATTAAAGCAACATCCAGGCAGCTTCCTACGTGCCTACAAAACACAACCACAACCTCAAATGCCAAAGCTCCGTACGATAATGTCATTACCTTTCCAGGCACTGAGCAGATGGGGACAGTACAGAAGGCAGCAGCTGGTGGAGTAGGGGCCCCTCAGAGCTGCCACCACAACCTGCTCTGCTAGCACCACGTCTGTCCTAGCCCACCCACCTCGCCAGCCCACAGAACCTTGGGCCACAGTCAAACTGGCTTGCAAAGAAAAGCCCAAAAATATTTGTTTTATGATTATTGTTTCCAAATCCCAACCATGCTACTAGCATTTTTCTTTCTTGGGGTCAAAACCATTAGTGGAACCTGCTGGGTGTTTCATTAAGGCTTATTCAAAGACATTAGACATCTGCCAGGTTGGAAGACAGAGCTGCTTGTGTAAAACCAGCCAAGGAGCTTCTGCTCACTCCAGGGCACTGTCATCGCAAGAGCCATCAATTTTTGGCTGTTACTCTGGTTCAAAGTTGAACAAGGAATATGTCATCTGGATTGTTCCACTGTGAACCAAGTTCCCTGGAGGAGCAGTTTGTAATGAGACTTCACTGAATGAATGCAGAGGGAACACTCCACTCATCGGATGCTTTGCTGATGCTTTGCTGATGCAGTTCCCATTGTGGAAGCGCCATGGCTGGCAGGACGTGCTCTCCTCCGCAGGCCCTTCCCCAAGAAGGCAAGCCTTCCTCTCCCTCGAGCACTTGGCTGGCTTCTTCCTCAAGGAAGACAAACTTACTTTTCCAGTTTCTTCCATCCTCCATTTTATCCTTCACTCTGATTGAAGAGCAGCATATATAAAGGGAACAATTCACAGCAAATTCCAAATATGGCCAAGTTCTTCTTCCTAAGCCTTCCATCCCTTGCACCTCTTTCTGACTTAACCACCTCATTCATCCCTGAGACCCCTAATGCTCAGTGAAAAGCCATCAGGAGGAAAAATATTTGCATTCATTTAATGAGAAATGTTTTCAGCCAACTGCTACAACTAGAAAAATTATCTATCAAACCCTAGCAATAAGTTTAAGTCATAAACTTGAAAGTAAGTTTGTACATAAATACAGTTTGCACATAAAATGCAACTCAGTGACAGAAACAGTGAAGACTCAATGGTGGGAGGTGGAGGAGCTGGGAGGGGTCACCGTTGGAAGGCAGCCGTCCACCAGGTGGTCGAGGTTCAGGTAGGTATTTCATATGAAAATCAGGGGAGCTTGATAATAACTTTCTTTTCCTTAAAACTCTGACACTACAAAGAGCTCCTGGCATGGAAGTCACATTTGTAGGAGAATTTGGAAAAAATAATTAGGGGGGAGGCCTTCAAAAGATGAAGAAATAGCACAGGGATTCCACAGATAAAGGAGAAGAAAATGTCACCTCTTACCCTCTTGCTTGGCAGAAGCATACACACAAAACCATTTGGGTTCATCTACAGTAACACAAATTTAAATTTTCCACATGACTGTCTCTAACTAGAAATTATTGTATCAAGTCAATTGCTGAGTATTTCTGCCTTAAACTGTAAGGCCAAAATACCACATTGTATGTACATACGGGTTTTAGGGTGAAAAATCATTGTATTAGGGAAAGAAAGAGTCATTGTATGAAAAGCAGCACAATTTCCCAAGGGTCAGGACCGCTGAGTGAGGATGCGCAGTGAGCTGTCCCAGCCGAGCTGCCCTCAGAGCATCAGCCTGCAGTGCAGCCCCTGCAGAGATCTCTGAGGAACCAGACACAGGGGCTCAAGTGCCAAGATGAACCTGTCACTTTAGGGGTACTAGCACCTGATAGGAGCTTAGTAACCGGGAGTTGTTTTTTACTGAACTGGCATTTTCATTCCTATCAGTAAAGAACTCACATCCATCCTCACTAAATCTTCCTAGGCAGTGGTTCTCAAAGTGGTGCCTGAAGCAGCAGCAGCAATGCCTGGGGCCTTGTTAGCAATGCAAATTCACAGGCCTGGTCTCAGATCAGAAGGTCTGGGGGAGGGGCCCAGCGATTCACGTTGTAACAAACCCTCCAGGAAAAGCTGATCCACTCTAAAGTTGGAGAATCGCTGCTCTAAGGAATCAGAGGCGTTTAACCCTAAGTTCCTTAAGAATCTTAGATATTCACCTCCAAAATCTCAAACCAAATCCCCCTGGGGACAGGGGCCACATGTCTTTTACTTGCTGGCTGATTTGTGCAGTAATCTCTCAAGGGTGTTGATTGTCCAATGACTGGCTACAAGCTTGAAGTTTCACACGAGGGGATAATTAATAATTCCCTGCAGGGTTTCATGAAGACAGAGCAATGTAAGAATCTTGGAAGTGCCATTCTGTGAAACTAGCCCATCCAAATGACCCCACAAAGTAAACAGAGAGCTCCCTGGGGACATAAAATCATGTTTTCATTTCTGTATCCTAATGACAAAGCATACAACCTAGCCTGGGATTAAAGTTTGTTGAAGGAAGCACTGTGTAGATTAAACAGAAATATGTGGGGGGAAGTGGAATACCAGTTTGAAGTAGTCTTTATCAATGAAGCATCTATCAACTTGTCTAGTATTGGTACATACGTTGATTCTGGCCCATTCTAGAATAAAATTTTGATGGCACTGAAAGAAAACATATGTTTCTCTTGTAATAACGTGGCATTGTGTAGACATAACCTAAATTTGAAAACCTCTTAAAATAGAAACCTTGAATCCATCTGTCTCTTAAAAAAGAAAAACTCATATTTGCTTATAACCATGTTCATTTACCATTTTCTCAAATGTTTAACAGCTGGTGAGGGGCGGAGGACAGAAGGGCGGAAGGAGACACGGATAATTAATAAAAGTCATTATCCTGCCTTGATTTCAAATGTTATCAGTGCTTAAAATGTCAAAACCATGTTCCCACATTCCTGAAATGACTAGCCCATAACATGTCATAACTGAATCCAGTCCCCATTTTTACCCCTGGAGAATTCTAAAGAAGGAGCAAGCTAAGCCTGACAACAGTGCTTCTTTTAAAGGACTTTTACAGACTTTGATTAAAAGAGAAAAATTTTCGGGGAGAATTCAACTGATGGAAAACAATGTATGGCAAATATTTATGTCTTAACATTCAAATTGAGCTTCATTTCAAGATTAAGAGTCAAACCAGCAGGAAGTTGGAACCCGGTGATGCATCTGTTTCTGCAGGGAAATGTAATTAGTTGCACTTAACGATGTGTGTGTCTTTACACAGCTGGTATATATCTCAGGAAGAAAGATTCCAATAGGCGTAATCGCAGGTACGCTTAGCTGTAGAGCGTCTTGTAGCACATGGAGGGCAATTCACCTCACTGAGGCAGCAGCTTGCCCACCACTCTTTCTCAGAGATGGGTGTGAGAACCACAAGCCCAGACAAACTGTGATGCTTATAGACCAGGCCACTCACTCTGGCCCCCAGACCTGCAGAATGGACATCTCTGGGTGGTACCCGGACTACATAATGTCCAGTCCTCAAAAGAGTCTGATGCAAGGTCAAGTCTGACACCAAAGCAATCAGGGCTGCTGCCCCACCTGGCCACTCATGTCCACAACAGTGAGGTGGAGGCTGGTCCCTCCCATCCTCATTACTCTCTGTGGCCATGCTGGAGGTGGTATTTAGGACAATGAAAGGATGAGTATGACTGAACATACACTGAGAAAGATCCTGGAGAGTTAACGTCTCCATAATGTAAATGACCGTCATTGGAGTCCCTCTGTAGCTGCTGGTTCAGGGTTTCTGTCCTCATCCAGAGTGGAGACTTCTGGTGACCTTCAGGCTCAGCTAGAGTTCTTCCAACCTGATCCCCTCCCAGCCAGTCCCCTCAATCAAGCCCCTGTTACTACATGTGAAAAATCTTCAGCCTCTTCAGCTGTCCTTCTCAGACTTCACCTAAGTAGATGGTGTAGAAGAAACAATAAAAGCTGACTTTGAAATTCAGGCCCTGTGCAAGAGATTGGTACGTACATCTCACTTAATCTGCACACATCTCACTTAATCTTACAAGGGATAGTACTACACCTATTTTGTAACCAACAAATGGAAGCACAAAGATGTTAAAAAAAAAAAAAAAACTTTCCCAAAGGGGAAAAAAAGAAGAAGGAGAAAAGAAAAATAGACTTGGACTCATCTGGCCAACAATTAGAAATAAAAAGGAAATTTGCCCATGGACACAAAGCCAGTCAATGCTAATGTAGCAAAGTAGTTTACTTTAGAACATGGGTTGTGAGCCAGGTGTCTAGAGTCCAAATCCTGGCTACCTCTCACTATTGGATGTTGAACATTGTATTCAACTGCTCTAAGTCTTATTTTCCTCATCTAAGAAAAAAGAACAATGATAATAGAGTTATTGAGGGCCAGCTGAGTGTGATGATTAATTTTACATATCAGCTCGACTAAGGAAGGGATGCCCAGATGGCTGGCAAAACATCATCTCTGGGTGCATATGGGGGAGCGGGGTGTTCTGGAAGACACTAGCATTTGAATCAGTAGACTGAGAATAGAAGATCCGCCCTCACTAATGTAACCAGGCCTCATACCCAGGAGGCCCCAAAAACAAGAAGGCAGAGGAAGGACGAATTGCTGTCTGTCTTCTATAGATAAGAAGGAACTATTGTATAACATTCTAATGTCCTTAAACTTTTTTGTTTTTTACATTTGTTTGTTCTTAACTTGTTTCGTTTTTCTAACATTTTAGGTTTTGGGTGAATTAGTATATAAGATTTTAATTTTTATAAATTCTACTAGTGATACTTTATCTAAATTTTTTACCAAATTTGTGAATGAATTATATTATGTGAAACTATACCAACCTAACAAACTGAGTATGTATACCACAGAGCCATTAAAAAGATGGAGACTTTACATCTTTTGTATTTACCTAGATGGAATTGAAACACATTCTTCTTAGTAAAATATCACAAGAATGGAAAATTATCTCCATTAGAGAGAGACTATCTCCAGAGATAGTCTTCTTACTATCTCTGCTCACTTTCCAGGTTTGATTACTTTAATTAAGGAGATCAGAGAAAAGATCACTATTAAAATTGTATTTTTCCCTTATTCATTTTCTATTTTTAAGTCTTAGCTTCTTAATGACTAAATGTACCTTCAAGTTTTTCTCCTGCCTTATAGCACATAAGCTTGTTTGTGACTGAGACTGAGTTTTTATCCATTCAATCTATAAACTCACTGCAACTAAACATATTATCTGCCCATCTTCTCCTGTGCTTTGACATTGGAGCGCCTGGTTGTCGGGCCTTTAGACTTGGACTGAATTATGTCACCAACTTACCTCATTCTGCTTCTCCACTTCCCATAGTAAATCTCCTTTATTATTTCAGTTGGTCTGGAATCCCTGATTAATACATTGAATTAACTTGAAAAAAAACAGAACATGGCTCAGCACCTGTAGCACAGTGGTTACAGTGCCAGCCACATGCACCGAGGCTGGTGGGTTTGAGCCTGGCCTGGGTCTTCTAAACTACAATGACAACTGCAATAAGAAAATAGGCGGGCGCCTGTAGTCCTGGCTACTTGGGAGGCTGCGGTAAGAGAATCACTTGAGCCCAAGCATTTGAGTTTGCTGTGAGCTATGACACCACAGCACTCTACCTAGGATGACATAGTGAGACTCTGACAAAAAAAAAAAGCACAGAACATTGCCAATGCCTAAGAAACCTCAATAAATATTGTTGTCCCCACTATTGCACAGTTTTCCTAAGGAGGTTCCTTCCCTCTGGTGCTTTCTCTGTCTGAGCAAATAACTTACCCTACCAGGAGCAGTGCCCCCCACCCAGGTATGCTCAGGGCCCCTACACCGTCCTCCAGCCTGAGAGTTCTGAGCGACCTGGTCAGTGACTACTGACAAAGACTCTTTGCTTGACCAAACTTTAGCTGGTCTCCAGAACCTTCTCCTAGGTGCACTTCCTTATTAAAACTCAGCTTTAGCAAGAACCCTCCTATCCTTGGTACCTGCTCACCCAGATAACTGACCAGCTTCCTCCGCCTCTACCATCTCCCAGGTGATGTCTGATCACCCTCGCCTGTCTTCAGCAAGAATCCCCCTTACCGCTGGTGGTTACTCTTACTATTTTCCATCCACTTTGTCCTAACTCGCTCTTTGGCTATACATCCTCCCCTGTGTATGCTGTTTTTGGAGTTGAGCCCAATCTCTCTCCTGACAAAATCCTATTGCGGGGGTCCCTTTACCCACGGTAATGGTTCTGAATAAAGCCTTCCTTGTTGTGCTTTAACAAGTGTCATTGAATAACTTTGTCTTTAACAACATCTTCTTTCTCCTCCTTTGCCCTACGCTTTGCCCACCCTGTTTGCTTGGAGGAAGGAGCACCTTCTGACTGATAGCCAAGAGTGGACTTTCCTTTATCACACAGAAACATGGCTGCTGTGCTGCTTCCTCTCTACGCCACTAAGCATTTGCCAACTCCTGCCCCACCCCAGCAGCAATTTAGTCTTCACATCCGGCAGCATGTCCTATATCCTCACCAGTCAGCTCTGGAGGGCCAAAAGAAAGCATTTGGCATCTGAACTACTTATGAAAACTGAATTTGCCTTCCCCATATCCTGGGACATGGGCAGCAGCTGGGCTGCAGAGAAGACAGAAACCAGTTCCTATGTCACATTTAGGGGATGGCCTCTCTTCTGACATCTGACCAATTCTTCCACCCAGACCAAGTCCTTCCTCTTCACAAAGCCTTTCTGGGCACTCCATCCTACACCAATTCTCCTTTCTCTGATGTCTATGAAGTTTACCCCACTTTAACACCCAAACGTATTCGATTACTTTCACAACCAAACCACTTTTTGTCTTCCCTTCTCTGCGCATTGGGGGCAAGGGACATATTCGTAGAATAAGATTGGCTGGACCAGGTGTAGTTGGAAAGGATTTTCAAAATCCAGAACATTGAGGATACATGTTTTTAACTCAGGCAAATTGGTACTTTCATCTACAGTTGGCAAATGTGTACATAGGTACAGCTTTTTGGAGGGCAATTTATCTGCTAAATCTAAAATAGGTATATCCTTCCACCCAATGACTCTTCTTCCAGGTATCTACGTCAGGGAAATCCTTGCATGTGTACATAAAGAGTCTTATTTAGAACCATTTATTGCAGCATTGTTTATTGAGCAATAAGTTGGAAGCCACATCGGATTCATCCACAGAAGAATGACCCAAATTATTCTAACATACCATGCTGAAATTAAAGAAAATAATGTTGATCTGAGCATACTGACAGACAGATCTTAAAATACATTAAGTTAAAAGAGGGTCCAGCAAACTTTATCGATAAAGGAAAAAGTTTAATATTTCCTTTAAATATTTTAGTCTTTGCAGGCTATATGGTCTCTGTTAATAGTCAACTCTGCCACTGTGTTGCAAAAGCAACCATAGATAGTATATAAACTAAAAAACCATAGATAATTTGTAAAGTTTGTTAATAAAACTTTATTTACAAAAACAAGTTTTGATAACATGTACAACTTGAAGGACAAAGTTACTCCATCTATTTAAAAACAAAATAACATAGATCCACATATGTTCATTATTGCGTATATGCAACCCTTTTAAAAGTCTTGAAGAATTAACAAAAACAATAATATAATCATTAGGCCTCCTTTAAATAGCTTAAGGAATTCTTTCTGATTACTATGAGGGTGCAGACGATTAGGTTACATTGTTTGGGTTTGTTAGGTAGACCCCTAGTTGTAGCTGGGCCTCTCACCCAGGTATGCCATATACTCTTACTTTGTACCTGAGCTTGAGAAAATATGACAACTGTCTCTTTTAAGCGTGATCTGTATTATCCTTCAACTGTTATTTAAGTAGCAACTGTAACGCACACACACATTAGTCCTGTGAGAAAGGGATTAAGTAAGGATTTTCAGCCCCCTCACAAAAGAACAATTGGCAGCCAACCAAATCTCTGGCTTCTGCCCCCACATCAGAATAGCTAAACCAGCCAAAACACGGGCCAGCAGCAACCACAGCCTGCTGAAGCAAGGACTTTGATACCCGGTCTTTGCTCTTAAAGTTCCAAAAGCCAAAAACAGGAATTTGTTCAAAAAGGCAATTTATTTGAAGTATTAATTAAAATGCAAATTACTGCAAGATGGCTTGGCTCTAAAATGTTTGCTCTGGAGTTTTCATGAATATAAAGCATATGACAGGCTTCTGTTTGGAGTGATCTGCATACGTGCTCACAGCTGAAATATTGCTTGACTTGAAAATCGCCAAGGGGGGCCGTGAGAGCCAAGCAAGGAAGCAGTGCCTTCAGCAAGAGATATTCCCTTTCAGGGGAACAAAGGAGGTTGTTCCCCTGAAACAAAGCTGGGGAGCAGCTCTGCACTGAGACTCAGCCTTCGGCAGGGTTTTTTGGGGGGAGGGTAGCCGACCACCCTCAGAGAAGGGGAGCCGAGTTTCCAGGGTGCACCGTGCAGCCTTTGCAAGGCCTTGGCTGCTCCTGGACCATCACTTCTCCGGTCAGGGAAGGGAGAGAGACTTGAAGCTCATGAGTGGATATTTCTGAGTGCTTGAGGACCACTTACTTTGCTGCCAGTTTGACAGTAGATATTTTCTGTTCTCCAAGTCCCCCTCACGCCACCTCTTCCTGCAGGGGGTTGCTTATCTGCTTCCATCTGAACCCCAGCCAGCTTCCCTGGCTCCCCCTTCCCAGATCTCTCTCTGCCCTTGAGTTCAAACTCCTCTTACCTGTTCAAAGAAATCCTACCCCTCCCAGTGCCTGTCCCCGTACTTAAACTCGCAGTGTTCACCTAAACAAGATCCACCACCACGGAAGACAGTTTACCAACCACCTTCTGCCTCACCCCAATTCCCACCCCAAACAGCCTATCAAGGTGTCTCTTTCGAACACGAATGGTCCTGTTCCAGGGAGAATTCAGGTGAAAGAATTCTGTCATCTCACCTTATTCCATCTTCCTTTCAGAAAGTCCAGGGAAATGGGCAGAGGAGGGGTGACACTGGCACAGCCATCTCTTCTTTAGACCTTGTCATCTGTGAACATGTCAGCTTTGCAGATTGAAGCCAGTCTCAGACGGCACCTAAGAGCCACCTGCAGTCCCCCAGGGGGCTGACTTGTGCCAGTGAGAACAGACTTGCTGGGTGTGGCACATGGGGCCACGGGCACTAGGATGTGTATTGTACTTTAGGGAGATGGCACATCTCATGCTGAGATCTGTCCCGCTGTGGATCTGGCACCTGCAAAGAGTATACCCACAGCAGTGCAAGGTGTTGTGGGAGGGGGTGCATGACCACACTGCATGGCCCTGTCTAAGACAAAGGTTGCAATAGATGAACTTCCAGCTTTTCCCACAAGAGGTCTAAGATTCTACATTCTTTGGGAAGGGGAGAGAGCGCCTGCATGCTGATTATGTGAATGTGTATTTAATTGCTCCCATGAGCCCAGGTTACCTCTTGCCCTCACTGCTCACTGTCTTATCAAGCAGACCCCTGCTGGTCCAGCTTTAATGAGTAAAAACACATCTCGCATTAGCAGCATCCGTTTGATTGAAAGCAAAGGCAATTTGTTCTTTTAAATAGGTTAAGCACACCTCCGAAATGCTGTTTATATTCTTATTTGGTATTGGCAAACGTTTTGTTCAAAAGAATACAAAGGTAAGCTGTGGTCCTGCTTTTCTGGGGATCGTGATTGGTTCTGAATTGGGAAAATGTTAAACAAATAAGCTCTCCCCAACTCAGAAAACTAACACAGTACAGTTGTGCTTATTCCGTTCGACATGGGGAGGGACTTAGAGAACGTGAGCTAACCCCGGCTCTCTGGGCCACACTGCCCTCCTCGCATGCAAAGTGCATGCCAACACCTCTAAAATATCCTCCTCACTAAAGCTGTCTACCTCCAGTTGCTTATTTTGGCTTGGTTTGGTTTAATTTGATATTGCAAAGCTAGTGGTCCCAAAGCACTCAGACAGGTCAACAAGTTAAGAATATATATTGATATGCCATGCGTTCCAGAAAAGGCAAGTATGGCGGGCATCTTCTGAGCTCCGCTCTGTGCCCAGCTCACACCTCAATAGTGTTGGGACACAGAAGTATACCCAGAAAGCCCCTGGTCTAGCAGATGCAATTATCCTAAAACATAATTAGGAGACTGCTTTATGCCTTAAATATAACTTTGAGCAGGCACTGGGTACAAGGCATTGAGTGTGGTCCCATGTGGAGCCAGGCCCCCAGTTTCTGAGTGGTGACAACCTAGCAAAGGAGGGAGGAAGAACACAGTCATCCAAGGCACAACTGAGGGATTCAGACAATTAAACACTGTAAGAGGCAAAAGGAAAAACACAAGTGTAGTCTAGCAAGGGGAAGGGGAGGGGAGGGAGAAGGGGAGAGGTGGGAAGGTACCTGATGTTCATAATGCGGGCTCAACTACAACTTCCACTTTACCTTAGAAACGAAAATAGTATAACCTAAACATTTGTACCCTCATATTAACCTTAAAAAAGATTTTAAAAAAGATAAAAAATAAAATAAAATAAATGCTGTAAGAAGTAGAGTAAAAATAGCCCACGGTGGGGTTGCTATATTGAGAAAATAAACATATAACATGCCCCATTAAATTTGAATTTCAGATAAACACTTAATATTTTTTAGTATTACCTGGGACATATTATGATAATTGGATGCATTTATACTAAAAAAAAGCACTGTTCATCTGAAATTGAAATATACCTGGTGCCCCGTATGTTATCTGGCAACATCAGCACGGTGGTCCGAGAAGAAGAAACCAGGCTCCTCAGAGGAGATGGCATGTCAACCCAAGTGTTACAGAGGGGAAGGATATGACAGGAATTGATTCATGGGGAAAGATAGCGTGGGAAAAGTTTAGGGTGGGCTGATGGGTGGACTCAGCTGAAGCTAGAAAGTTGGAAGGAAACAGACAAAAGAAACAGACAACTGGGACTGTGGAATGTGACTGAGTTGTTTGAGTCCACCCCAGACAGGGAACTTCATTTCTCGAATCTTTCTGGAGGAGAGGGGCATCCTACTAAGGGAAAAGGCTACTGAAGCTTTTGCAAGGCAGGCTGCCCAACTCACCCTTTGTGAATGTCCGTTACATTTCATACATCAAGTCTTAAAGGAGGACCCATCTGTGCTGCAGTTAGGACAGATCACTTCGTGCTCAGCTATTTCTTTAAAAAGACAGTTCAATCCCATTTGAACCAAGTTTGATCAAATGAACGAGAGATCACTAGGGTCCGTGCAAGTGTAAGTTCTGAAGATGACATTCAGCCCAGCAGCTCCACTGTGGGGTCTGGACGGAGCCCCCTCTCCTCTCCGAGCCCCGATGCTCTCACACGTGCAGTCTACCTTGCCAGTTAGGGTAGGACCAGAGGCGGTGCCTGCAAAGCTCCTAGCATAATGCAGGACACAGGGGGCACTCTGTAAACGGTGATGTTGGCAGGAACCTAATTTCTGGCACCATTCTGACATATACATGCAGATTTGGGGGCTCCAATATAGTCATCTGAGCAGCCTTCAATCTCCCTTAAATCAAAGTTTACGAGCTGAGTCCTCCTCTTTCTCCCAGTTACTCTTTAGCTACAACCTCCCGCACTGCAGCTGCACTGCCTGGTTAGCAGCGAGAGATCCGGCCACGCCGCACCTGTGCACCCGGCCAAGCCTCCAAGACCAGGAAGAAGCACGTGGCGGACCCTGGCAGCCAGCCGAGCTCTGCCATTTATCCTCTGCAGGACAAACTTAGCACATCCCCAACCTCCGTGCTGCTGTGGTGTTGTTAATTAAAAGCTTCTATGATGGAAAAACAACAGTCTCATTTTTCTGAGTTGGCTAGAGCCCATGTTCCCCCATCTATGTCAGATCTGTCTTTGGCTCCAGGCCCAGGCTGTTCTCGGCAGCCCCTTAGCTCCCCTCACTGTCAGCAGCGGGCGGCCCACCTGAAGACACTAAAAGGTCACCACTGGGGTTGGCACCTGCTCCAGTAAGAGGCACCAAAGACACTTTCTGAGACTAATATTAGGTCCTGAAAATATGACTCTTAAGGATTCCAGATAACACCAGCCAAATTTCCTGCACACACAGCAAATATACAGGCTAACTCCAGATGTTACGTAAAATGGGGATAATATTACCCTCAGGGCTAATGCAAGGTTTAAATAATTCTACACAGGTATCTCCTAGCACTGCTGCTGGCAGGTAGACAGCACTCAGTGCCGTTAAACATTTATAATTATAAGAGAGAACATTTACTGAGCGTTTACCAGGTACCAGCAATTGTTCTAAGTGTTTCGCAAATATCAACTCCTTTAATGCCTGCAACAGCCCTACAGGAAGGTGCAGTGATTAAGTGCCCTCGGTGTTTCCATGGAGGAAACAGAGGCTCCATGAGGTTCTTGGTCTTGCCTGAGTTCTTGAAGCTCCTGACAATCAGCTGAGCTCCCTGCCACCATCCTGGCTCCAGACTCTAGGCTCCGACCATGACCCAGAGGGTTGTTGTACCACTGCAGGACAGTGACAGGCTTATGCAGATCAAGGGCCAGTTCAGCCTCAGGCCCCTGTGGCTATGGGACGGGAAGAAGGCTCCACCCAGACCTCACAGCGCCACCAGTGAGCTCAGCACTGGCTCGTGGCCACAAGGAACACAGCGACCGGCCCACCAAGGATGGGTCATTAACCCGTCACATCGGTGCTACTAGCAGGTCCCGAGAGAGCCTCTCAGGTCTAAAAGCCCACCTTCACCCTGCGAGCACTTCTTGAATACTGCCCTCCTGTCTTCCTTGTTGTCCTGCCCCGGTTCCTCTCTTAGACCCCACCCTCCCTCTGCCCCTCACGAGGCCACGAGAAGGCCAGCTGTCTCCTCCCTTTGACCTGCCGGACACCATCCACCTTGTCCTGCACCATCCTGCCACAGCCAACAGTGTCCTTCTGTCCTCCATGTTGTCATTCCTCAGATGGGATTTCTCAGCTTCATTGGTGCAGCAAAGACCTTGGCCCTTCCACATAATGATTTGGGCCCCAGTCCCAGTCTGGGGAAGGTTCTAGAGGACAGACCTCCCTCTGGGGAGGCCCTGAGACCCACTCTCCACCGTGCACACCACCACCCTGCCTAGCTGCCCAGACATTGATCTGCATACTTATTACTTAATACCTCTTTATATATACATACAATGTTATTCTTTAATACAAATTGTATTTAAATTAAAATAAAACCTTTCATGAAACTGACTTTAGATCACTATTTCTTTGGCATTTACCTGTTTGACTTCCATCTCCACAAAGGACAGGACATATAATACAGTGAAATCATAAACTTTTTGTTTGTTAAAAAAAAAAAAAAAAGCAGAGAGCGGTGCCTGAGGCTCAAGGAGTAGGGCACCAGCCCCATATATTGGAGTTGGTGGGTTTGAACCCAGCCCAGGCCAAAAAAACTGCAACAACAACAAAAAAAGCAGATAACCACTGTCCTCCTCCCCTACCCCTACCCAAAAATAAATACTATGGACTGTCCACAGTTGACCACCTCCCTGCACTGACCACCTCCTAAAGTTGACCCGATTCTCATAGACTAGACATGCACCACATGAACGTGTCAGTACAGTGGGCCAAGTTCCTGATGTTGACCACCTCTGTACGTTGACCAGTTTGTTGCAGTCCCTTAGGTGGTCAACTCACAGAGGTTCTACTGTATTCTTAAGAAAGGGCTCATCTTATTTAGGAAACAGCAAGAAAAATCCTAATATGGTTTTCTTTTAGCATCACTGAATAAGTGCTTCTGACCAGACGCTGTTCTACCTTTGCCTATTACTGATTATACTAATCAGATTTATGTTTTCCAGAAATGTCATCAAGCCACACACAATAAAGATGGTTCCAGTCCATGAACCCCTGTATCACTCTCCCTCCGCAGAAACCCTAACTGCCCCCTTCTATCATCGCCCGATTCAGCAGGAAG